>JAPYYS010000845.1:0-78602 GCA_030522525.1 Campopleginae sp. 14b | reverse complement strand
AAAAAAAAAAAAAAAAAAAAAAAAAAAAAAAAAAAAAAAAAAAAAAAAAAAAAAAAAAAAAAAAAAAAAAAAAAAAAAAAAAAAAAAAAAAAAATACGATACACACAGAGAACATGCGACACGCACGGCAGTGGACAAAATACAAAATGGCAATTATCCCAAAATAGAAAAGAGAAGTGAACACGTATATAGGAATTTGTACGAAATTTTTCTAGAAAAACCAAGTGTGATTTTTATTATTCGTTCGTGGTTTGTTTTTTCTTTTTCTGGCACACAGACACACGTGAATGGCTTTTTCTTTCGGTTTTTCTCATTTTTGCTTGGCTGAGATATTTTCTTTAATTAAATCGTCACTCACCTCGAGAAGCTGCTGATTTCTCAACTCACGTTCTCTCCTCACTGCCTCCTGACGCTCCGTTTTTTCTTGCTCTTTCAACAATCTGTTGGAATATCGAGACTTTTATTATTTTTAAGCAATCTTGAAAATATCGGAGGTCAGGCTTTCGAACAATTGAGGAAAAACTCAATTCCACGATTTATGCAATTTTTGTTTTTCCGATTTTTCAAAAAAAATTCGTTTGTTGAAATTGAAAAGAATTTTCTTGACAGTTCTCAGTCCCTTGAGTCGAATTTCATTGAGTTGAGTTGAATGACAGTTAAATATAAATTTTTATGAACGTTTTTTTGTTTTTATTCAATTTTTATATTTTTGCCATTCGAATGAATCCGGAAAAACGTGATTCAATGATTTTTCTTAATTTTTGTGAAATTTTTCATTTTATTTCTGGCGTAGAGAGTTTTTTCGATTTTTTAATTATTTTTTCGGCCGTTTTCTTTTAGTTCCTCGAATCGAATGAAATGAAATTTACTTTGTAATCTGTTTTGTTTTTTTAATTCATTTAAAGAATTTTTTTGATTTATTTATTTTTTAACATTTTTTGATTTTTGAAATTTTTTAAATAAATTTCTGACCTCGCTTGTTCCTTGTGTCTCTGTGCTTCTTCCTTGGCGAGTTTTTTCGCATACGCGAGTTTGTCTCTTTCGTACTGATTATTGGGTCTGGCGTCCCTGAAGCCACCAGCGGCTCTGAGTTCCTCGAGTCTTCTGGCGACTTCCTGAGAGCCCAGTCTGACGAATTCGGCCTCGGCGAAGCCCATGGTTGGTTGAAGAAATTCCCCGACCAACGATCTCGAGGAGAATGAAAAATTGGCTGTTGTCAATTCGGCAGGATTTTGTTGTTCGAGAAACTGCGGAGAAAAAATTGAAAAATCGTGAGAAAAATGTAAAAAAAAAAGGATTTTTTTTTTTTCAATGAGAAAATTTGAAGAGAAAAATGATTGGAAACGAAAAATTGGATGAATTACCTTCAAGAGGTCGGGGGTGCTCCTGAAAGTTTTTCCACAAGGACTGTAATAAGAAACGTCGCCCTTAATGACTCCCGTTTTTCCGAGGCCCTTAATAACCGTTTCCCTCTTCCAGCCCCGCTCCAAAGGGACTTGGAGATCTTTGTCGCTAGGATTGAGTTTTCTCCTTTTGGCGCTGGGTGTCCCTTCGGCGTTGTCCTCGTCGGTGTCGGTTACGACGTCGGTGTTGCTTCCGCTTTCGCTCGTTACGTCCATATTGCTTTCCTCGCCGGAAGCTTCCAGCAATTTGTTTTTCATTTTCTCCTGCAACGAGCGCTACGTTTGGGGAAGCGTGATTTTTTATATTTCGTCTCAAAAAATGAAAAAAAAAAAAAAAAAAAAAAAAAAAAAAAAACAAAAACAAAAAAAAACACTGATAAATGAAAAAAATAAAAAAGGAAAAATATTTGTGGAAATTTTTTTGCGAACGAAAAACGTACGAAAATGAGGAGAAAAAAAAAATGAAAATTCGAACAAAACGAACCACCAACGAATTGGCCGCGCGGGCACGATTTTTCCGGCTTCCCAGCGAAGCCAACATTCGTGAGGGAATTAACGAAGACTCTGACGTACGGAGATGAATTGCAACGCGAGGGGAAAATTTCTACGAGGGAGAAAGCAAGAAAAAAAAACGCTCGAGAAGAAAAACAATTGAGAAAAACAAAAGACGATGATATAACCAAAAAATCGATGAGGACGCAGGCCCTTGAATTTTGAGGGAAAATTGAAACGTCTATTTCGATCCTATTTCGTTCGGAAGCAGAGAAATCGATATTTGGGTGGAGAAAATTGGAAAATCCGCGTAAAATTTGATAAAAAAAAATGATTGAATTTGATATTTTTTATTGTTCATCATTTCCTTGATAAAAAAACGATAATTATCGAAATTAATTTCACGATTTTTCGTTCCAAAATATTTTTCAATGAAAAAAATGATAAAAAAGACAAAGAAGAGTGTGAAAAATGGAAAATGCCGGCGGAAATTTGATGAGAATAATTTTCAACATGAAAAATTGTGCATTACCTGATTTTTGTCATCGATTTCTCCGGTGGCCGATGCGTGTAGTTGTGCAGCGAGGATGTTGGATCTGAGCAAAGAGACTTGATGGGACAAGGGTGCGTTGGGATCGAGTGTAGGGGTTGGTTTGATGCCGAGGGCTCTGCTCTGTGCGAGGAGGGAAGCGACAGTATTTTTCTTGGGTTTGGAGACGCCACGACCAAGGTTTCTTGGTCGGCCATCCTTGTGATGGGTCGTGGTGCTTTCGCTCTCTTCGCTTCCGCTGCTGGGCCTCTGGGGCGAGTCGGCAGCGGCGAAGAGTTGAGCGAGCGAAGGGCTCGGCGAGGCTGGCACCGAGACGGAATTTTGGGGAACTCTTCTTGGTTTCGGTCCGGGTTTTCTTCGAGCTAAAGGAAAAAAAAAACACGAAAAAACGAAAAGAAAATGATAAAAAATTGAATTTTGCAGGAAAAAAATGGAAAAATGAAAAATTCACTCACAAGTTCGATCGGAGGCGAGTAAAGAGTGGCTCAGATTGCTCAATTGGCTGAGAGGCTGACTGCCAGGAATGGGAGAATTGCTGCTGGTCGACGCCGGCTTGAGAGACAAATTGAGAGGCGCATCAGCCTCATTGGCATTGAGATTGGTGTTGGTAGTGTTGCAAGTTGTGTAGATTGGTGGAGCCGAAAGTACAGAGCCATTGGTAGAATGTGCAGGCAATTTGATGACCTCAACGCGATCGATAGATTCTCTATAATCGTTTGGCTCGTTTTGTAAACCGGAAGTCCGATTGTACTTTCTCGGTTCGATCATCATCGACGTGGTTGTTGTGTTGGTCTGGTGGGCGCTCATGGTCTGGATCGGAGGCGCGTGGACACTCACGTTTGGCGAATCCAACGAAATCGTTTTTTTACGACCACGATTTGTTGTCCCAGGAATTTTTGGGCCTACTATGCTCGATGTGTACTTAATTATTTCCGTGTCCGGTGGCAAACGCACCCCTCCCAATATACTGCTGGGATCACTAAAATATTCAAATTTTCATTTATTATCTTTGCATCGATGAAAAATCAAAAATATCCAAATTAATTCCACAAATAATCATTTCAAAATATTTTTCAATCGAAAAAATTAGAGAATCTCAATATTTGGGGATTAAAATTGAAAAACACAGTGAAAACTCGTCGTTGATTCTTCCCTCGATAAAAATTCAATAAAATTCAAATTAATGCCACGATTTTTTATCACTAAATATTTTTCAATGCAAAAATTTGAATTTTCGAATGAAAAAATTGGAAAATAAATTGAAAACTTGATGAGAATGAACTTGAAAGATTCTCAAAAATCAATAGATAATAAAAAATGATAATAATTTCGAAAAGAGATGAAAATTAGTGATGACATGAACAAGTTAATCACCTTCCTTCCTTGGGAGGAGTAGTGCTGCACCGAGAGCGTGAAAAGAGTTGAAATTTGAGCAAAATCCAAGTAGAAAATTGATCATTCATGAGAAATCCATTGAGCCGGCGGAATAATTGCAAAGAAAAAATGAAAAATATTTACCTGACGACATTCTGGGATTGCGAGGTTGGCGTGTGGCAACTGCTACTCGCGGAGGTACTGTGATGGGTTGACGATGTGATAGGAGCTTGACTGACAGCCAAACTTCCTGTGTGACTACTCGGGGGTCCCGAATTACTACTGCTCGCTGACGTCTTGTGACTTTTGCTTGACTTAGCTGCGCAATCAAATGGTCAATTGAATCGAATATTCAACGATAAAAAAATAAATTATTACGATAAATAATAAAAAATAAAAAAAATGGAAAAAAATTACTGCAAACTGAATAATTCAAAAAATCTTTGAATTCAACTAGGAAAATCCGAAAGATTTCAAGCCTCGAAATATTTTTGAATAATTTGCGATTATTGGGAAATTTTTTTTCTTTTTTTTTAAACGGCGAACAGAGCGGAAAAAAGGGAAATAAATAAACGAGTAACGAATCGAGTTCGGACACTTACACTTACTGGACTTGTGGGACGAGTGGGAGGGTGGATTAAGTAACGAGGCAGGATAGGGTGGTAAAAGGCTCTCGGCACCGGGTGGGAAACTCGGCAGTCCAGCAGCGCCCTGCATCCTCGCCAAATAGTCCTGTGCGGCTAGATGCGAGGCCATTGTCCACCATGCTGCGCTAGCTGAATTTATTCCTACGAAAATGAAAAAAAAAAAAAAGACATAAAAATAGATCGTCGAAACGGAGAAAAATTCGTGTATGGTCGGTGATAATTTTTTTAATCGTAAAAATTACCTAGACTAGCAGCTTGACTGGCAGCAACGCTGAGGGTACCGAGGCTCCCATGGGTGTATGGTGGTGGAGGTGGTGGGGGTGCCGAGGCTGGTATGTGGCCACCAAAACCCGGCGCTGTCCCACCTCGACCCAATATTGCATAAGCTGAGGGCAAGTGATGAGCACCGAGGCCATAACCTCCTGGCATACCACCGAAAATAGAGGACGCTGCACTGTCGCCTCTTGGCCAATAAGCTGTGAAAATGAATGAGGACCAAGTGTGAGCTCAATTAATTTTTATTAATTATTAAGAAAAAAAAAAAAAGAACAAATGTGGAGGAAATCTTCTTTTTTTTTAGTACTTGGCGTCGATACCCTGCCGCGTCTCTAAATTATTGATCAATTAATTTGATATTGATCGATTAGAAGACCCGCGGAATTACGCGTGCCCTATTTATCGCAGCATGTTCATTCTTCCGTTTATTTTCTCCCACGAGGAGAAGTGTGTATATGGGTTACGTGAACGTTTTGACCAGGGGAGAAAGTACGAGCGAGGGGGATCGTCGATGACGACGGGTGCGGAATATGTGGGTAAAAAACGGTCATCCGTGGTGCACTGACCCTTCGGCGTTTTCTACATGAAAATATACAGACGTTTCACTTTCATCTTGGGCTTTTTGTACAGGCTGTTGAAAATTTGAATTTCACGTCGTGTTGTAGAATCCGGAGGAAGATTCTGAGTCAAAAAGTCCTTGAGTATTTTTCGATGAGACGTGGCGTTCAAAAGTTATTCAATGTTGAAGGATTGACCAATCAGGAGCTGGGAATAAGATAGCGTCGGTAGGCGGAGCCTGATGCGATTGGCCCGAGGGCCAATCCTTCATAACTCCTGAAGGAATGGGCGGATCTAGAAATACCCCAATACTTTTTGATTCGGAATTGTATGACGGTTCGAATTCCGGCCTTAAAAATGTGGACTTTAAGGTAGTTCTCGGCTTGGTGATATTTTCATATTCCGTCGTTAATATTGCAATGGGGAGGTGGTGAATGGGCTTTGTATTCGCTACAACGGTAGTTGTTCGGAGACGTGTGAGAGAAAAATAGCTCAGTAAAGATGTGGAAGACCAACGGCGCGTCCGAGGGACCCACGTGTTTGCGAGAGACAAGAACGTCAAAAAAAAGAAAGCACAAAAACCATGGCAAAGCCGAGAATATTTCTCGGCCTCTAGGAAACGAGGTTTAACGAGAACAAGGGACAAGCATTTTTTCTTTGAGCAAGCCCGCATTAAAAAAATATATTCAACCCGCTGAGAGAATGGCGAACAACTTGGATATTCTTTATGTTCTTTCCGAACTTGTGACTGAAAAATAAATTTCATATAATAAACAAGCTACGGAGATAATTGCTGGAGAAAAAAAATGAGATACTTGGATTAACGAACCCAAAGATCGGAACGTCAATCAGACCCTCTTTTACAGCGCGTTCCTTTATTACGAGTAAAGTTGGGTACGAGTGGCGCAGGGAGGCAAAGAGAAAGAGGTATGCTATGGAACCGCATGATTCTGGCACTACTCCAAATCGGTTTAATTTCGTTTACACTAGGAAGTGTCGTCGTGCGTTTCTCTCGTGGAGTGCCAGTGGCAGTTGGTGGCTTACAACTCGAGGGTAAATCGCGGAAATACGTGTGAGAGATGACAAAAGTTCGAGGACGCGGAAACATTCATTATTCATTCGTAATTGATCATTTTATTGACCGCGTCTGCAGCGAAACTTGAAGTTCACATCTCGCTTGCAAACCCTACTGCTGGGACAAAAAGATGACCAATGTGTGTCAATTTTGATACCAGATGGGAGAACAACGGGGGGGGGGGGGGGGTGGTGGGGGGGGGGGGGGGGGGGGGGGGGGGGGGGGGGGGGGGGGGGGGGGGGGGGGGGGGGGGGTCATGTTGGATTCAAGAGGTAATCAATAAATATACAGAACCAGGTAGAAGTGGGAGAAAATCAGTTTTGTCTCAGCCTCCATCGCTCTCCCTTTGCCTGGTCCGGTGCATCCCTAGGATCACATAGTCTCTCTATGTGGGCTCGATCCTCTTTGGCGCAGGACTCCCTCGAATTCATTCGCGAGTAAAATGTCACCGGGGCTTTATGTATCTACAGGATGTCCCAAGTGTGGCAGTCAAATTATGTGGTTCTCGGTAGAGGCCGGATATCCAGGTCATTAAGTGATGAATTGATAATGACAAAAAAAAAGGCAGGAAACAATGTACGAGGAGAAAGTTGTCAAAGGGTACTTTAAATCCGATCTAGCGACTAAACAACGGCACGTACAGAAATGTCGTCGGGGACATTTCTCTAGGAAATTTGATGCTCCACGAGATTGGTCCAATGCATTTTAGCTCTATCCTCGACGGTTTCGCTGTAAATTGAGATTAAGCGTGCGCCTTCATCATCTCCAATTAACACAGACCATTAGTAATGGTGCATTCAAGTTTGGACAATTTAGCATCGATCCTGCAACATTCTGTAGGTAATGTTAACTGGGAAAGCCTGCTAAAGGAGGAATAAGGGAGGAGAGAAAGGAGAAAACTGGAGCTAGAGTGCAAGAGGGTTGTTTCTGGATGAGGGAAGAGAATCTAGGGTTGCAAAACATGGAGGATGAGATGCGCATCTCGAAACGAAGGTGGATGTGATCACTGGATAGTGAAAGCTGACCCTTGAAGCAAGAGTAAGTGAGACGTATGAGGCAACGAGGTAAATTTCTCTGGGGATGCGAGAAAGATGGAAATAAAGAGGGAAAGAGGTAGGGTAGTTGCCTTTTCTGCACTATGAAAATCCGCCACTGTTGTGAATGCTTCCCAACACACATTGACGTTCCTCTTTTGACGCACCCTTGGACCTATACGTTCGTGTGTTTCTATACCTTTTGCTGAGTTCTACTTGGACTGGATGGCATGAGTAATGGCGATTCCTGTAGCGCTTCATCGCCAAATGGATGTCGCAATCCGAAAGTGTATTCGGGTTTGTTGCCATCAGAGCAAAGATGTGCAGAGCTTCCGTGGATAAACAAGCACATAAACATCGAGCATAGCGACTCGTGTCTGATTCACACAGCATTCCCATTGACCCTCATTCTTGTAAGTTTGCAGCAAAGTTTAGCGAGTGTAATGATGGACGACGGTTGAGCACGGATGGTACGAGACTAGCGTTATAGCGGCTGCATTTGAGGCAATGGTAACTGAGGGAATAGGCGATGAGGAAGTGCAAGTAGGAGAATGAAAGAAGGAAGGGGACAGTTTTATCCTGGAGGAATGAGCGCGATTGATTTTCCACCCGGAAATTGTCTGGGGTGTCGTTGTGAATGTTTCCATCAGGTACAGGCTTTCCGGGTTCATTTGGGTATTAGTTTTTGTCAAATATTTCGCGAATGGTGCATCCTACGTCGGGAATGGTAAGCACTTTTTTTGAAGACAAACAAAATCTCTACGACTTTCAGTTGAAACTTTTTTTTGTAGGACGGACAGGGTGCGAGCTACGACGTGTCAAAGTTTTCTAAAGAATGTACCTAAATTTGAAGGAAGTCCTTATTACAGTTCAGCTTGAAATTCATGATTTCGATCAAGAAGATTAATCAAACTTAGTTTCGGCTTGGACACTGCTGTGGTAACGCAATATAGAGCAACTTGATAAAGTTTGCCCAAAAGCCCACGCGCTCTCATAGTCTTCGTGAAATCCAGGATCAATATGGAAGGTCCACTACTCGGATGGGTAGGCAAGCGGGGAACTTTATTATTGTGCCGCGCTCTCAATCGCGCGTGGGCTACATAAATTGGTTGCGAAGGGAGGCTGATAAAAATAGGAAGACTATCCAAATAATTTGTTTTCCAATACTTTTTAAAATTGGGAAAAAGATGCTTACCACCAAAAAGGGCGCTGGGATCGAGAAGAGGGTTCGCCTGGTCGGCTTGAAGTTTTTCGGAGGCGGAGGTGGCTCCTCCTCCCGTCACCGTTGCCGTATTCTCGCCACCGCCACCTCCGCTCGACGCGGAGTTCTCCTTCTCCATGCCAGTCTCCTGCAAAATAAATTAACAAATTCGCACGTCACAAATACGCATAAAAATATATCAACGAAAAAGCATCTTAAGAAATTGTTGCGACTGGTGGAATATCGCGATGCAAACTTTAACGCTTTGGCAGAACACGACGTTGTTTTTAATTCGAGATTAAGGAGTTGCTGCGGAAATGCATTTTCCTCAATAAACGCAACGACCAATGCATTGTCTTTAATTTTTTTCGTGATTCGATCGAGCTCTGCATTTTCATGCTGGCTTTCGGTTGGACCGAGGGAGCGAAGTTTACGCCTCTTGGTGAATTCGTGAGAAAAGCTCTGGGCTGGAAAGAGAAAAAGCAAGAGAGAGAGGGAGAGAGAGAAAGCAGCAGACAGAGAGCTTACACTTGGATACAAGGGAGAAAAGAGTGGACGGGGGCGAGGGAGGAAAGGAGAAGGTGGAAGAGAGGCTAGCAAGCACGGAGGCAAACCAGAAGAGCGGGAAAACGACCTGGAGTGACAGAATGAGAGAGAGAGAGAGAGAAAATACCGAATCGAGAGAAAGAGAGGGAGGAAGGGGATGCGGGGATGAAGATAGATATAAACATGCAATCTTGAGTGCTGTGAGGCCATCGATTTCTCATCCGCCATTATGTACAACGACCGAGAGAGCGTAGAAAGTACCGTCAGAGGTAGAAAAAAGTCTCGAGAGCATCAAATTTCTACGTTCTTTCGTTGTTGTGTTTATCCAATAACAAATCCCAAAGATTTATTCCTCCTCATAAAAGTCATTGACATGATTTCTTCGATATATCGATTTTTTCCTGCATCAGTTCATCATCCGTGACTGTGAAATTTGTGGATACAGGGTGATGAGGTCAGACCAGTTAGAAAATTCGATCTTTTGATGGGTTTATTTTTATCGGATACGAGAGGAAAGGTTTTGCAGCTTTGAACAGAGACAAAGCCTATTTTGCATTTACCAATTCGAACAATAGTCAAAAGAAGTATGAGGCGAAATGCGAGAGACACTTGAGAGCTCGATGCAGAACGAAAAAGTTGAGAATGGCGATACGAGGAGGTCGCGAGAAGAAAGAGGAAAACTCTGACAAGAGGAAAGAGACTAGTGAAAAGTTTGAAAAAAATGAAACATTGTGCAGAGGGAATACGAGAATAAGGTAAATAAATGGGAGAAGGAAAAATAAAAAGGTTGAGGAGTACAGAGAGAAAATAAGCAGAGGACAAATATAGAAGAGGAGGAGGACTGTGGATACCTGGAAATGGGAACTCTCTCTCTGGCAATCCTCGAGTTTTCACGAGAAGAAAAGGGTGGGGAAGCCGCTCGTGGGGGCGGGGGGGGGGGCACCATTGAGGGGTGCGGAAGTGCAGTAAGAGAGAAAGAGATAGCGGAGTATGTGTTAGCGGAGACGTTGTGGACGAGAGAAATAGGGAACAGAGATACACGTGATCATAGGTGGAAGGGAGAAGGAGGAGGATTTGACCGGCGGCAAAAGGAAGGACGAGGGGAGGAGAGGAAGCAATCAATACAGAACCAGCAGAGCAAAACCATCCTCCGCTTCTCTCTAACCGGCAGAAACACGACCCTTCCCTTTTATCTTCTCTTTTTCTGTCCCGCACCTCTTCCTATTTGTGGACGTTGTCGAGATGGACCTTAGAATCACGCCTGAGATTCTCCAATTAAATAGATCACTAAATTTCAAACAGATAAGTCCCCGAAATTTTTTCTCTCCGATCCACCGTTCCTGAAATATCAATCAATTAGTAACGGCGAATCAGGTGCGTCCTGGCGAAAGGTGCGTGGTGGGGGGTAGAGCATCTCTTCCCCTTCTCTTCCGCCACGAACCGCATTGGCTCTATTGTTCAAGGATTGATATTTCCGTAACGATGCGTCATAGAGAAAAATGCCTTAAAACTTATCTGTTCAGAATTTCACAATCTAACGTACCTCCCAATATAGTGCTTCACTTTTGACGTTTTTATGTTTGACTCTACTTATGTTAATCATTCGGTCAGTTTAGCGATGACACGATAAAGATATCGAAAGTTTAAAAAACCAATGGAATAGGAAAGTTATCGGCAATTTCGATAATTGCTATTCAGCCAATTGCAAACATCGTGTTACGTTTGTGAACAACCTCGCGAAGTGCACTTTGGAATAATAGTTGAACCTACAGTTACAACAATAATCCAAACTGCCACAAAATAACTCTCTGCACAAATGCCCATTAAAGTTGATTGCATCAAACCCATACGATTGACTTTGAGCGCATTCCAAGTAATTACAACACACTGAAGGTACATACTATTTTAGAAGTTGTTGGAACTGTATTAAAAATCGTACTTACAGTTAGTTACGTAGCCTTAGCTCATGGTGCATCCTGATACCACGTAACCCCATCACACCTGTAACAAAAAGAGCAAGTTTTCTCAAGTTTAAACGGTACAGAAAACATGTAACGAGCCAAGTACTCGTTGTACTTTTTTTTTTTCCATAAGCTTCCAAGCCCGGACCAAACGGTTCTGGAGTGGGGGAGGGTTGAATGAAAAGTTTGTAGAATTTTTATTGATAATAAAAGTTGAAGAGGTCTTCAAACTCGATACGGTCGCACAGTCACCCAATAATTTATAGATTTTTGTTGTGAAAATTTGTCCGAGTAACGAGATTCAAGTGGCAGCGAGCGGATCTCGCCTGTTTTATTCATCGAAAAAAAAAAAACAACAATAAAAACGTATCGCGCGTTTTCTCCCGAAGACGAAGGGAGAAAGGCTGGGACAATTTTTTCACACGAGCTCTCTCGAGCGATCTTGCAGTTTCGAACAAGCGTACAAGGACTTTGGACAAACGATATTTATGTGTATAGCTATTTTTTTCTGCACTCACAGACATTCATACAACATCTGTATATAAATGTTCAAGTGCATATGTGTTCCGAGATATATCTGGGTCAACTCGATTGCGTGCGATCGAGTTTCGTCGCTGTATTCTTTCTCACCTCGTTCTCTCTTACCAGCAGCTGCAATTGCAATCCATGCGTCGTTTGCACTTATAAGTAAGCCTGCGCGTAGCAATTAACCAAGGAGACTTATGATTCTCGATAGTCAGTGAATCGTCATTTCTGTCAGTTGAAAAAGGAAACTGATGACGTTACCCACGTGGACTGACGTACATGGACGTCGCGAGAGTGATCTCTAACGAGGAAAAACGCAAGTCTACGATCGAGAGACTGTACGCGCGAAGTAGAGAGTCCCTAAAAGTGCTGCGAAGATATTTTGGTGGAGGGTCAAACGCAGATGGCAAGTTAATAAGGAGGATGAGTAAAAATCAAATAAACCTTAGGAGGAGGCCCTCATGAGAATAAACAGTCAGTTATTTTTTAGAGGTATCCAATTAGTTAAGATGCTTACTGGATGCTTACGTTTTGGCATTTGCCGTTGTTGACAAAGGTTCGGACAAACAAATAACCAAAACGCAGCTCCCGAAAAATTTGAGACTGTTCGAGGCAAATTTAAGGGGATACCTTATGCAAGAATGAGGGAGGAGTGTCCGGATGCTCGAAGCTGACATGTCCAGGAAGGGAGTGATGTTGGATGTTGGGGTCATTGGCATACGAGCTATTTGGCGATGTATGGAACCGGGTGATTGTCGCAAGGAGCTGAAGAAACGAACCTGGAGGATCATCTCGAAGCATGATGATGCCGCAAAGTCTTGATACGAGAGTGAGATCGGCTTGGTTTTCTCGCAGACTGCTGCGGAATGTTCCACCGCAGAGGCGAGGCAGAGCAAGAGAGAGAGAGAGCTATATGAGCGGGAGAGAGAGAAAATAAAGGGACTGAGAAAAAAGCTACCAGCTACTCTGGTTCTGCCGTGGCCCGGAGGAGACATTCCAGCAAGGTCGCGTACGTCGCACACGTCGCTTATTTTATCTCGCTCACCACCATACGTCCCTCTATTCCATCCTCCGAGCGTACGCGTATGTGTTGGGCATATATATGCGGTGCAGCAGCAGCGGCGGCGGCGGCGGCAGCAGCAGGAGGGTAGGATCTCGTGTACGGCCGCACTTGAAAAAAAAGACGGAGCCAGAGAGAGAGAGAGAGAGAGAGAGAGAAAGAGAAGTCTTTCTTGATGGTACGTGATGCGCCAACGAGGCAGAACGCAGGCACGAAGGCGTCCGTTCTCGCCGAGGAGAGGAGACCAGCGAAAAATAAATTCTTTCAAGTTCTCTCGCGAAGAGTGAGCGCACGAGAAAGAGCAGGAGAGAACGTTACTAATGCTCCCCTGGTGGCTGGTTCAAGATCGAAACTATTCGCGATGGACCATGAGGGGACTGAACCGCGGCTGTTCTAAATTAGCAGTAGCGGGCCAAGCGCTTATCGATTCGCTGACTCCGTGTGTCAAGGGATTAAATATAATCGTGCGTTAACGGCCATTGCACAAATGCTTTACGAAAACCAGCAGAATCAATAATCATTCTTGCATTATTCCTTCCTCCGCGCAACAGTAATACCTGTTTGGCTCGTGAAAGAATCAGAGAGAGAGAGAGAGAGAGAGAGAGAGAGAGCGAGGGGGATTGATTAATTGTTCATTAGTTTTCTCAGCTATTTTCATATACAATTATTTACACATATTTCTGAATCTATATAATGCAGTCTACCCGACCAGCTCTCCTCTTCTCTGCTTTCGTCGCAGCACCGAATGGGCGAGAGAGAGACGAAGCAAACCGCGATCGGGATGAGAGCTTCTGAGAAGTACAAATAGCGACACGAATTTGGCGAGTGGAAGCGCAAACAATGAAGAAAAAAAAGGAAGAGCAGCAGAGTCTCGTAGCGAGAAACGCCAACGCGTTAGTTGACGAAGCGTCTCGGTCGTTTCATCTCATCGGCCGAGGCAGAAGCCTACCAGAATCTCTTTGCTATTCTAATCTCTCGGTGTTGCTCTCTCCGTTGGAGAGATCTCGGGAGCATCCAGCAGTCTCGAAGCAACGTCGTAAGAGCTGAGCTCGCGGGGAGCGAGAGAGGAGTGCTAAGCCATCGCGGAGAGGGACAAATAAGAGCAAGCGAGAGTCACAGCCGAGTATAAATGTACGCGTAAACCTGAGAGTAAAAACGAGTTACAGAGCTCTCGGTAGTACTCGGCATCGTCTGAGCCCAGTCCGAGAGATCTGAGATAGCGGTTGCCTGCGGCAGCAACAGCACCGAGTGCGCACCTATTGTTGAGAATGCGTGGACGACCAATGATGTCATCGTTGACGACAGAAAAGAGGTGATTACTCGACCAACCCGATGAGCTCAAATAAAACGCGTGTCAGAAAAGACCAACCAGTACACATTCGGTCTATTGCGACTTGAAACAATGGGGTACGCTTTATTGGATTTATCGACCAAGTGGTAGTATTTGAAAGGCACGGAAAATTTTGGCTGACTTTGAGCTATGAAGCCTCCAAAGACTTCAGCTTCCATCGAGTCATTCCACTTTCGTTGGATTTACATTTCCTACGGATCTCATGTATAACTTGAACAGTATGGAGTTTGAAATCCAGACCCTTGTCCGCAGCCACGAAGATTTTCATCGATGATGACTCGGTTGCTTACGAAGCAAGCGCTAGTTGTACCTCCAACGAAAGAGCGAGAGAGAGAGAGCTCCACGAGTTTCAACATCCTAGTTCTGAATTGTTTTGTCCGAATTTTCGGATAGTGCAGAAGAGAAATTGGAAATATAACGCAGATTTGTGGATACGGCGTTCGGTAATATGATACAGCATCGCCGCGATACGTCGCTCGCTCTCTCTCTCTCTCTATCCATCTCCATCTCTCTTTTTCTCTCTATCTGGTTCGAGCCAATAGTATCCATGGCGACAACGATCGCTGAGCCACAGAGAATTCAGTCCTTCTCGATAGCCGTCTCTCTTTCTGGCGTATTGTCCCACATCCACCGAACAAAGAGTTCGGTGAGCTGCACATGGAGTGAGACAAAGATAGAGTTCCACGTCGGGCGTCACGTATATTTATGTGCCTCCTCGTGATGTACACGTGCGGCAGCCTTGATCTACACCATAACCAACAATACATATACGTATTTTTGCAACAATGTTTAGCTGATGGAGGACTGCAGAGAATTATACGATCAAAGGAGTTATCGTGGCTCCTTGATGAAGCAACTCTCTGCAGATGGACCGGTAATGATAATTCCTGAAAAGCTTTATAGAATAGTAACTTGAACTTTCTCAGAATTTTTCTCCAAGAGGACTGATGCCTTCTAGAAGATAAAACAGTCGCTAGCCATTGCCGCGATTAGTTTTTTGAGCTTTTTCAGGAAAATACCGAATAGATGGAACCCTAGATGAGCAGTTAATGGAAATGTTGATTTGTAGAGCGGCGTACGTATCGCGCCTATATTTGTAAAGCTACGTCGTGGTATCCTCATGGGCGTTCAAACTGAGATCAATAAAGCACTCCTTGGTGGACTCGCGGCTATACACGCGCCTGCACGAGCTTGGCCCAAGCAACCCCCTTCAGCACCCCTCGGAGCTGACTAGCTCTCCCACTCTCCGAATCTCGCTGTCCTCGTCGATAACACCAACTTGGAAAATACGATACATAAACACGTTTCAATGTTGCGTTCGTTTCCATTGCTCTGGCTGGTCGGTCCCTGACCATCGTTCCCGTCACCAAGTTCCCCTCCTCCGCCTACTACGCTCTCTACCGATTCCCTCCACGTGCATCCACACTCATCACCGATCCTCCTCCACCTCTTTCCGGCCTGTGACCCTAGGCCACCACCCCATTACGTATACACCTCGTGACGAAAGGCAACCACCACCCCAATGGCCGCAGCGACAGCGACGAACCTCACTCATCCCTCACGTTTTCAACTCGATGCATACATGTGTGTGCATGTGTATCTATAAATGCGAGCCATAAATAACCGCATGACCCACCGCGAGGTCGAGTGGTATGATCGGTAAACGATCATTCCACCGATGCGATTTCGGCGTTTTAAATGGTTGTTGCTTTGTTCAACATTTACATGCTGGATTCCTGTTGGAAAGAGCTCAATTCTTTCTGCCCTATACCCCCAAGTAATATTCCTTTTTTAACGAGTCACCAAGTTTAAGTGACGCAAAATAAAATCAACATGGAGTATGGAGACTTACAAAGTAAAGAGCAAGCGAGAAAGAGAGAGAGAAAGAAAAGTCCTCGTTCGATAAACGATAGCTCCCCTCCTCTCCATACCCCCATTTCACGTTCCTTCGTTTCCTTGTTCGGTCGGACCAACGACCGCTCGCGCCTCAACTCTACACAACACACGGGGTGTCTCACATCGACCCTCCCATCAAATTTTTTCCCATAAACTTCTGGAAGCATAACAAGCCGTGTCCAACGTCCAGATAAAACTCGAATGTTTTATTCTCGCTGCTACAAAGCATAGAGATAAAAAAACTTTTTCTCAACAAGATAAATGCATACGCATGCAAGTGCCAAATCTGAATTGCCCCAAAAAAGGAAAACGTGAAGGAGAGAGAAGCTTCATAAACGTTTAAGCGATTTGATCGTCGGAATATTTCCATAAACCAGACTATAATGGACTAAAAGTTGGGTCCGAGGTTTGGGCCAAGACTCAAGTGCAAACGGAGGCTTTTTTCTTTCGCCAGTATTGCGAGATAGTGTGAGTCAAGAAGGAGGGACAGAGAGAGAGAGAGAGAGCGACAAAGGCGTTCAACACTGCTCAGCTCGGGCGTTCGGGTAGGCTCGCTTGTTTTTTCATTCCCTTCATCTCCTGTTTTTCTCTCGTCCCGAGCACCTCGTTCCTCCTCAGGTATACCGGGGGCTTTTAACGACTCCAACGAATCGAGTATACGACGCGGCGCGCACACACAGGCGGTACCGTATTACGATGAAAAGGGGCAAGGGAGAGTCGTTATAACCATCACGCGAGATGCATATATGTATATATATATACAAATGCGTCATCGTTGGATTAATTTTTTGGTGAGCCAAAGATCGCGGCGACTCGTACAGCTCATACGAATACGGGCTGTCCTTAAAATTCTACCAAAAATCATGGAGAACCAAGAAATTGTGAAAAAATTTATTATCCAGTTTAATTTTTTGTTTACTCGGAGTCTAGCCGCTGCTTCGTCTCTATAGATATTTATGGAAAATGGGAATTTGATACGCAGAATAAAAAAATCTCTGATCGACGAATGTCGCACGGATAAGAAGGAAAAATCAATTAAGAACTTTCCTTTAGTAGATCTGCGAGGCAAGACGTTGAGGACACTCCATGTATGTTGAGCCTCGTGCACACATTCGAGTCTGGCGAGTCACGCGTGGAACATCGAGATATAGACGATACGATCTGGTACAATGAGCGATTCGTACGATCGATATAATTGCCATCAGTCACGAATTTCACGTGGCTTAGCTACGTGAACGAGTCGATATTATATGTGATGATCGCCGCGCACACTTATAATGCCATATGGACTTTTATTCGTCGGTGTTTAGCATTTGGCAAAAGGTCCTCAATGCTCTTCTTCTTTGCAGCATGATTACCATCTGCCAAGGGGTATCATGTGAACCGAATGAAAAGTTGAATGATGTTGATGAAATTTCTGGAAATTTGATGGAATTTATAACCGGAAGTACGGCCGGAAGTAAATTAAATTTCATTGACGAGTGGATAAGTGTCGAGGCTAAGAATTGATAAACATAAAGAAGCGTGACATCGATGATTGAAAAGATTGAGCGAGAGTTGGCTTGCATTTAGTTTCTCGGCTTGTGGATACGTGTGTGTCTGTGCCGATGGTCGGTTGGTGCCTGGTTACGAAGCTCCGTTTGCCGCTCTCCTCTCCTCTCGGAGTATTGAACGAACGAGCAAACGACGACGACGACGACGAGGAGGACGAAGCTCAGTATCCGTAGTAGACAGAACGATATAACCGCGCGCGTACAGACGACACACATGCACGGATAAATACAAGAATACACAGGGATGCCAGATTCGTGCTGGTTCTTTCCCCACTCCGCGGCATGGACGTTACCAACGGCAGAGAGGGAGTGTGAGAGCATCGGCAGAAATTGGAGATGGGGAGGAATTAAATGGATGCGGAGAATAAAAGGGATACTGAGATTTTTCGAGCTCGAGATATCACAATGGGGGGTGCTATGTGCTAAATGGAAGGATGACTAAAACATGCAAAATGATGTCGTGAAACATTCAAGGATTGTATGGATCAGCCAGGCACATGGAAATTATCACACCCCATGAAAATCTAATCGATGATCCATCAAGGAAAGACATACCTGGGCAAAGTTTTAACTTTCGAGTTAAAATTATTTGATTCGATTGAAAATGAGGATTCTGCTAGGCAGGACTCGGGAGACACTGCATATAAGAGTATAACCTAGATGGCAAAAGCTCCGGGGCGCGAAAGGGACCGAAAGGCTCTTTCAGCATCCAAGAGTACAAGTGTCTGAGTGAGATAAGAGAAAGACGACAGCTACGGGAAAGCAGCCGGTACAGACACAGCAGGGTAGTCGAGCCATCGGTTGCACATGTACAGGCCAACACACAACCCAGAGCAAGCGACGTGTCGGGCTATACATTATCTCCTCTTGCCCCTCTTTCCCCATCTTTCATTTTTCCTCTCTCTCTCTCTCTCTTTCGCTAGCTCGCTGCCTCGGTCTCTCTCTCGATTCTGCAGTTTCAGCGTCCAGAAAACGCGGAGTAGGCGGAGGCCAAGTATATAGCAACTGGCAAAGCTATGCCGACTTTTGCTAGCCTTCCATATAATGCGAGATACACGGTTAAGTATTCTATAACGCACTCTACAGTCAGTTGTTTCATAAGTCACTGACTATTGGAATTAAACTCGAAGGATAATGTCGGAATGCAACAAAATTACTGACTTTATTCATTTTTTTTCCAAACAGAATATAAATCCAAACTGCAGTCTCGATCTATGACGATTTTCGCAAATGAAGAATTAAAAAAATTGTGTTTGGATGAAATATTTATCGTTCCACGATGTATAGAAGAGATTGATGCGTTTTGGAGAGCTGTGGAGATCGTTACAGCATCCACACTGATTCATTAATTCTCGCATGCGATTGAACGATTGGCAAGTTCGATTCCAAGAGTCTAAACTGTAGCTCATGTTCATAAGCAGATCTAGGTACGACTGTGAGTTGCGCTGGTTCACGTTCGAGGGCAGATCTGGCCGGGAGTTTCTGCTTCTCGGAGCTTCAGAGAGTTCTCCTATAAAAAGAGAGGCAGCGAAAGAGAAGCCTGAGAGTATTCCACACGACGGTGTTTCTCGTCGCGAGGCGCCCCCTTTATTCGCTTTGGTTTGCCGCACCATGACGAAAAGACCAAGGAGGACTCTGAGGGACTTTTAGCAAACGTATCAATTCCCCAGGGATTCAAAAATCCTATGTACTTAAAAATTCAGACCCGTTTGTTGACGATTGGACCATGTAACTACTGAGCAATCGTCATAGAACGAAAAAGTACGACGTTGGAGTTTCCATCATTGGAATGTGCAGAGATTCTCGTTTTTTTTTCTTCTTTCTAATCATGATCTTGTTAAATATATTGCAGGAAAATTTGTATGGTTCATCGAACTGAACGAAGAATCGATAGAATTTTTTGTTTCTCGATAATTACATTGCAATTAATGATGAAGGTGAGGATATTTTCCAGCTCTGTTAAGCGGCTGGAACAAATTCGAGTGTAACTCAGTTAATAAAAATGACGGGAGCCTAAAAGTGCCATTTTGCCTGTGAACTGGCCCCAACTTGCCGTTCGTTCTGCCGCTTCGCTACGATCTTTCTCCGTCTATTGGTCTCTCTGTCGGTCGCTCTTTGGCTGTTATACTGCAGCGCGAACGCCGGCACGAGCCCGGGGACCACAAATGCTGGTATAGTTGGTTCTAACTATGTTGGTCTACACATGAGCAAAGAGGTTATAGATGTGTGTGAGTGTGGGTATGAATCAATGTGGGCTTTGGGCTTGTGTAAATCCATCCATATATATAATCTCTTTGCTCGTATTTGTTCCCTTTCCCTGGAGGATCGGATCGACCCCTACATAACTGCGTCTCTCTCTCTCTCTCTCTCTCTCGGGCGAGCCGTGTATTAACGACAGACGGTTGGTATCTCGTCCGAAGCTCGCACGGCAACTCGGAGAGGCTAGCGGGGGGCTCAGCGCGTTCCTTCTCTCGTAACGACGGAGAATGAGAACGGTCCAAGGATTCACGGGCGAGTGTTACTAACGCAGGGCGAGAGACGAACAACGGAAAGAGGAGTCGAGATTCTCTCGCGGAAACGAAACTCAATAGCCAAATTTTCCGAAACCGGTAGAAATTCTTTTGTGTGGACGAGTCGATGGGGTTGAGTTAATTGATGGAATTTTCATGGGGGTATGCGAAATATCGACCTATGACCGGAGCCATCTGGGCCCATCCACTTTAAGCGGTTCGAATGCGGTTGAACGCGTAGGGTCTGGATCATCGTAACTGCGGAGGACCTGGAGCTTGATTCGCGGTGGAGAGTAGAGGGCATGCATGCGCAATGAGATTGGCAAACTTAAGCGCGTATATACATTTGTTTATTGTAGGATGAGTCCGTAGCTCGATGTTTCGTCGATCATGAACGACCCGTTGCTAATGTCTCTACAATTTTCTTAATCTTTCACCATTTCCGGTCTCGCAAGTCCGAAGAAGATTCTAGAAGCTGGATCATTGATAATTGCGTACGAGAGCGATGAGCCAAGTTCGGAGGTACGCGAAACAAACGGCAATTACCGTCTACCGGGCTAACGTCCTACACACATACGCGTTACTACTCTCTTTGGCTCTCTCATATTTATATGTGCCCCGGCTAGAGTCCACCAGCTCCGTCGCTCTCTCTCTCTCTCTCTCTCTCTCCCATAGCGCTAAAATCCTCTCGCTCAAATGCTACGTGTTTCTTCTTTTTACTCTTGCACCGTGGCTTTCTCTCTTTCTCATATCCTTCTGGTGGTGCTTTTCTCTGTGCTCTTGAGGGCTCTACGATCGTTCGTTCGCAACTTCGTTCGGCGTCGGGTCTCTCGTTGCTGCTTCTGGCATGTACAACCTCTCTCTCTCTCTCTCTCTCGGTTCGTTCTCGTTCTCTCTTCACCGGGATCTCTCCTCGCCGCTCCTCCTTGCGCGCCTTCCTCCTCCCGGTTCGGTTTGTTCTCACTCCACTCTCCTTACACTCTTTCTCTCTCGGAGTCTGTCTCTCATTGCCCGCCCTTCTCTCACGCTTATACAGCCTGTATCTTTCTCTTTGCCCGCAGTTTAGCGTGTCTCACTCTACTCGATGCTTCTTTACCTCTTCCGACCCGCACCGCGTACCCGACCACCGTTGGTCCTCGTGCGCTCTCGTCGTTTTCACGAGTGCCAGTCCGTTCTGCGCCTCTACCTCCTCCTCCTCCTCCTCCTCCTCCTCGTCTCTCTTCTTCCCCTCCTCGCTGTGCCACCCGATCTCGTCTCTTCGCTCCCTATTCCCCGACATCTACGTTCCTATATACGCGTCTTTTTCTCTCAAACTCTCTATACCCGCCTCTCCCTTTGGTCTACCTCGTTCTCCTCCCGCACTTCACCCCGCCGTCCAATCGCGAACCGTTGTGCCGTACAGATTACAGAACGAGCAAAGACCCGGCATAAAGACCGAGAGAGAGAGAGAGAGAAATTCTGCGCGCACGCGATATGGCAGGCAAGAAGGAGAACCGATGAGGTAAAAGGGACAAGAGGAGGAGAAGGGAGATGGAAAATTCTCGCTTCATCCAAAAACGTCGTTTTATACACGTTCTTCTTCTTCTTCTTCTTCTTCATCTTTTTCCTCATTCTCTGTCTTTCCGTATGTTGGCTTCTCATCCACGACCCCGCAACGTCTTTTCTCTCAGTCGCGAGCTTTATCATCTCCCAAAGATACTCGCGCGATTCCGCTCATATCCGTGCCTCCTTTCTCCACACGTTCTTCGATCTCCTCTTTGCTGACCTTGCCTCGCAACTATATGGCCAACGAGTAATCACCCCACGTACGGGGCAGGTCCGATATGAAAACTTTGACAAAACGGTAGTTGAAATATCGGTGGGTATGAGATGAGTTTGAAATGCAATGGATCGTTTACACGATTCCCAAGGTGGACCCAAAGGTCGCGAGCGTCTTGACGCCAAGTATTGAAAAGAAAAGTTAGTATCGACAAGACAAGTTGAGCCTTTAGTATTTTACAGCGATTTCATATTTCTTCCTCATTTGGCTTTGCAACGTTTTAGTGCAAAGTTAAACGTGCAGAGGCTTAGGAGAGCCTTAACGAGTGCAGCTTCCTCAGTATTTAAAATACTTGGCAATTAATGCAGCTGCAATAGGTTCGAGTCTTACAAGCACTCGACGTTATTCGTTTAAATTCAACAACGTAAGTGAGGACGTAGCCAAGGTATATCTTATAGCAGCTTGAGGTAGTACACGTGTGCACTCGTTGAATTTAGCGAGTGGCGAGGGAGGGACGAAGGGAGCAAAAGAGGAAACTAGGTATACAGAACCGATAGGTAGATATATATTCCGGGTCGGGCTTTAGCCACGCCGCGGGGATAACCGAGTGAGTGAGAAAGAGAGAGGCGCAACGCCGCGACGTTGTATATCGTTGCGTTTCGCCCGGACCGGCGCGGCCGATCAATGCGAACGCGAAGAGCTTCCGGTCCCTCTGCTCACTCTCTTTTTATCTCTCTCCTTTTTTCTTACTCTATTCTCTTCATTTTCCGAGCGCATTCCGACTCTTCCATTATTTATACTCGCAAAACTCCATTTCCCCATAGCAGGGCTCCGTGTTTTGAGCTCTTCCGATTTTCGCCTCATAAACTTTGGCCTAATCGTTCGGTAATTGCATTTTCTGGGCACCGACTGTTATCCGGCCTATTTTTCCTCATCGATGAGAGCCGCTGTCGCGCGTCCATTACGTTCATTCTTATCGAGAAAAAACCATCGATATTCGTCAAGGTGTTGAATGTTTAGGATTCATTTCCATTTTAATGGACAGATTCGATTGCGACGATCCCATCGCTACAAGGCTCTCATTTAGCAAACATGTTAAACCATACGAGCTCTTCATTCTCTGAGAATTTGGTTGGAATTGCCAGAAAAATACCAACCGTACATCATTGTGAATAAATAGAGTATCATCATAGGAAGATTGGTATTGAATTTGGCGAAAATCGGTCGAACGGTTTTAATCTTATCATCTTTCGAATTTTACGATAAATCTGAGATTTTTGAAAAATCGTCCAACCGCATTTATTTTTTTCTCTCGAATTCCAACGTTGCCAACTCCAGCTTCGTCCTCTGTTTTAATATTCGATCAAGTCAATTACTCTATTCGATGATGGTTGATGAGATCGTGACCAGCTGATCGAAGAGTAACGGCATGTACTCGTGTAAACAAGTCGAAAAAGGAAAAATGTGAAACAGGATTGAGCCAACTTTTCCCTCTTCCAGTGAATACATGTTTTTTCTTGCTGTTGTTATTTTTGTTTATCCTCTTGTGACCGCAACAGAAGAGCGGCTCGACGAGTGGCAAAACTTTTTCCGCTAATTAGTATCCCCAATGCGCGATCGTTGGCAACGATGACGAAGAGAACGTGAGCTCGGGCCCATTAGCATAATGAAGAGTTTTATGCGAGGAGACTCGCGCGGCCGGGATAAGCTCATAGAACAGTTTGATGCAGAGGCGGAGACGAAAGAGAAAAATCGGCGAGAAAAGGCGAGAGCCAACCGCATCCTCACATGGGTGGAAACCAACGGAAATTCCTTCTCCCTATCGGTCCTACATGTCGTACAGCTTAACGATCTATAAGCGAGTTAAATTAAATACTTTTATTAACTTGTACTTTTCAATCGAACGCCGAAAAGTTATTTTTCTATCATTTTTTCTTTTTTCATTGTCATTAAAATTGTATTTTATTATTTTTACCATGAAATGAGAAAAATAAATCCCTGCCTGGCTCGACGAAAATCCCTCCAAATGCCATAGTGACAAATATCGAGTAAAATCAATGAATAATGTAAATGAATGAATTAATAAAACTTACCATGGGTTTCCCCGTAGCCGCAACCAGGAAGTGGCAGGCTCGAATCCCCTCGTAGCTCGGGTAGTATTTTTTCGAGCTTATCTTCGTCAATTATTAATTCCGTGCTCCTTCGAACTTGACACTTAGTTTATTCACCGTTTTCACCTCGATTAGTATATTTGAAAACCATTAAAATATATATCTATATATGTGTGTGTATTTGATGAATGAATGAATGCAAAAAAGCACGACTCCTTTTCGAATAGTAACGATATATTATTTTTTCAAACAATCACAAATAATAAACACCACAATGGTTGACCGATCATTGAATCGGGAAGCTCTCGTTGAGTATGGCCGCACTTGTGATGAATAATCCTCTCGTATTTGGGCGTTGGGGCGACCTGTTCGAAAAAAAAAACGAAAAAAAAAAAATAAGGAAAATAATGAAACTAGTAATATTGGAGGTGATCGTTTGAAGGTTTTATGTGTTTTAAATCACCGGGCGGAAGTGCTGAAACGGAGGGAAGCCCCGTTATTGCATCGGGACAGGTTACTTTAGCTGGATTAATGAGAGAGATTCGATGTGTATATTTTTTGTTATTTGCTTCATTGCTCTAACGAAAGGTCGGTAAGGTAGATCGTTGGGAAACTCGATTAAAACAGATCGGAAGTGGAATGCCTCATCCGGGCCCTTAACTTATTTCGGCCTCTAAAATCCTCATGATGGCGCTTTTTCTTTTCTCCTGTTGACATCGCTTGCTCGATTTTTAATAATTTTTTCGACATGCACCTCCTCCTATCAGAGGCTCTCTCGTATCGCGTTCTATTCTCCAGGGCAATAGATATTGTCGTGTATCCGTGTGTTAGGGAGAGCTAGGGAGAGTGTGGAGACTCGCGGAACGTTCTCGTTTCTCGGCAACGTTATAACTGACTCGAATGCTCTACGAAAGCCGGGGGATTTTAAGTGGGCATTCGTGATGCTTTCTGTCTGCCTACCGGGAGTACAGCGTAGCGGAGAACCCAGCAATAAGCGTCGTCGTCGGCGTTGCCATCGTGGTCGTCCGCGTGAATTTATACTCCTCTCTCTCTCTCTCTCTCTCTCTCTCTCTCTCTCTTTCGTTCTACGGGTTATATTATATATACAACGGGCTGTATATATACGAGTGTATGTACGAAATATATATCTCTCGCCCTCCACACTGTGCTCTACTCGCCCCGTAGGATCGATACGCACGTCGACGATTATTTCGGGAGCACGCCACTGTACACGTCCCTCGATTTCTCAGTACATATATATATATGTATAAACATATAAATGTGGGCATGTGGGCTACGCGAAGCGAAAGAGCGAGAGAAAAATGTTTTTTCGGTCAGGCCGGGTAAATCCACGCGGGTATATCGAGGCGACTCTCTACAATGGGCTGGTGGAATCGAAATAAACTATGAAAATAACGTCAACAAGATGACAGGGTCGTAGGATTTTTGCATTTTCCAATGGGAACTCCATCGAGCCCGATAGAGTCGCCGAGTTTGGGGCAATTGTGATGAGACTGAATCCACTGCAGGGGGTTTTTTCAAAATTATCGGTAACAATGACAAAAGGAGAAAAATGAAAAGGAGGGGAGAAGAATCGGAATGAACGACACGAAGCCTGAAACATCCCTCTTGCGGCGGCGTCAGTAGCAGTAATTTGCTCTCTCTCTCTCTCTCTCGCTCGCTCTTAGTTTCTCCGGTATCGAAATCGGTGAGCCAACCCGAGCGAGCCAAGGCGCAACGTCCAGGGAGAGAGCGAGAGAGGAAAGCGAGAAACAGCGCCAAGAAGTATCCGTATATAGTTTTTCGATGGGTATATATACACATCGGCCTCGGTTCGGTGTACACATCACTACTACAACAGTTGAGGATCGATATCTATCGAGGTAGAAGCAAGCCAGTGGCAACAGCAGCTTCAATACCAGCAGAGAGAAAAAGAGAGTCGAACGACGAGGACGACGACGACGGCGGCGATGCCTCGGCCCTGTCCTCGAAACTCCATCGCACCAAACGAGTTTTACAAACTAGAGGGAACGCGATGAGAGAGAAACCGAAAAGAAAGGAGAAAGAGCTGGTTCGAAAGAAGACACCCTGCTGCGAGCCTCTCTCTGTTCTCGGCCACGAGATGACGGCTAAAATTTCTTACGCCTACGGTATGGAGCATGCCTGCCCGAGTAATAGACAATGCATGCTCGCCTTAGATCATTCTTTCACTCTCCTCGTTAAGATGATCCAACCTCGTTCAGCAAAAACTTTCTGCATATCCCATCAAGCCTTAATCGCTTACTAAGCACCTCCGTAAACATGCTCGACGTTTCAATTCCTTATCGATGCATTTCTTTCATGACGTCCACTTTAATTCGGCGTGTGTATACTATATTTTCGAGTGCACGGTGTGTATAGTATTTTAGGAAAGAGTCGGGTTTACTAAGTTTTCTGAGCTCACAAAAAGTCTGAAATGATTCTGGGTTACTTGTCGTAGCGCCCACTGCATGGCCCAGCAGCAGCAGCTGGGCCATGGAGTCGAAAATGCAAAACCCTTGTTAATAAATATTGGACCATCGTCGAAAAAGCGGAAAAAACCGAATTTCTTTTAATGGACACTTCGGGTTAAGTTTGATACTCTAGATAATAACTTTTCTCGTAATCCTTGTACGAGGAATCGTGCTCCCAGAATCATCTTCCAATATATTCATAAGCAAGCTGCTAATTACTAAGTGTAAGTTTATACCGAATTACAGTTGCCTCGTCTGTTTGGTCGTCGGGTGGTGGTAACCAACGAGAGTTTCATGTATTAGTCACGATACACGTGACATCGTTGTCATGCCTTATGTAAACGCATGCGCCCGTTGGTCCGAGTAAATAGTGCATGTGTGGCTTAGTCCGAATGGTATAGGAAATCGAGCACACTCTGAGATTCCTGACTGACCAAGGAGGCGATGAGCGGTAAGCCTGATTGGCTAACACTTTTCAACCAAAAGTCCTTAAAGCCGTTGAGGAGCCTATCGTCTCTGGCAAACGGATGGTTACAGTCCACAGCTTTTCCTCATCATTGTTTCATCATGGGGTAGTCCATGGTGAGGGTATTAATAAAGATCTGAACTGTACCGAGCTTAATTTCCCGATGAGCGATGACAAGTCGACGTGGCAAAGATCTAGGATGAGAGACAAATGACGTTGAAAGGTACGTATGCTTCTGACGAGTGTCCGGTGCGCATAGATGGGGGCAAGGCTGCATAGCCGAGGATCATTAATTAGCCGAGCTTTGCGATAATGACTAATCGATAAAACGTTTTCGATACCAAGAGGACGTGTGAAAAAAATGTACTCGTTAGATTTTGGCAGAAATTCACTTTCATTTGGATTTCTCTCGGACGATCGTTAGTCACTGGTTGGGAATTGTTGACGAGAGACGATATAGCATCGAGTTTGTATTTTTTTTTTTCGTTCCTTCGTTCTCGTTCCATTAGCACAGTAATAATGGCGATTCGACGACAATTGTGGATGGCCGAGGGTCTCTCTCTCTCTCTCTCTCTCTCTCTCTCACGCTGTGGCTCTCTAGAAACGTATAATCCAAAGCGAGGCCGTAGTACAATGCTGTGTGCGGAGAGTCGTCTGTCGGAGCAGCAGGAAAGGGGGGAACCTCGCCACGATTCTCGCTCGTCGAGTTGGTTTCCCCGGCCATTCCCGAGACACAACCAACCGAAAGAGTGAGTCGAGAGAGAAGCAAGAGAGCGTTACACGTTCAGGCGAGAATGAAGGAGGATGCAAAATCGCAGAGTTCCGATGCTTTCCGTCCTTCTCTTGGCCGCAGCAGCACCGGGCAAAACGGGCCAGTGCACGCTCCCGGTGTGTGACTATAGTTGCTTCGCCTCAACTGCGCTCTCTCCGAACGTCCGCCATGTCTGTCGTCTTCGCGATTAGTCACACGTGTATACCTATAGATATATATATATGTATATATATTAAGCCTATATACTCGACTACTGCATAAGCCAAGCGGAGAGAGAGGTAGGAATATCGTTGTGCGAGACAACATCGCGATATTCCTGAGTCTCGTTATGATTTTGAAACGTGGATATCGAGCGTTTGCGAGCGCTTCGTAACGACGCTCTGTGCACCTAAAGGTCCAACTGTTATCGCCTCGATTCTTCAATCCTTTCGAGTCTTTTTTCTTTTCTCTTTCATATTACTCCTCCAAAAGCTTTGATTTATTTTTTCCAAATGCTCGTTCGACCCAGTGAGACTCTTTACTTGGGCTCATTCTCGCATCTTTGCTCATATACACCCAAGAAGCTTCGTCCGAGTCTTCCACCTCGACTCTACAGCTATGGCAGTCGCGTTGAAATCGCCCAATTACCAACTTAACGTTAATACCCACCAGGCAATCACTATCGGAACAATTAAAACAGTTCCAGTTACCTTCAACGATAGTCTCGAAGGCCGCACTTGGTTACTCACCGACTGACTCGCACTCGAGACATTTTATTGAAGAAAAAAAGCCTCTTTGTTCCCTCATTTTCATCGAATCACAGATTTCATGGATTTCACACCAGAAACATCGTTCTCCATTCAAGTTTTTCGGGAACCTTTTCAGAACGAAATAACGTGGGAAAAACTTCAAGGTTTCTCTATTGACTCGTTCTTATCATATATTTTGCTCTCATTGGGACATGCACACGTAGAAAAATGTACGCTGTGCAAATCGTCGTGGAATATCTCCGACAAAGGAACCGTTGCGCTCAAGGCGCCTCTCTTTTTCGCTCTCTTGCCATCTCTTTCCTCCACTCCTTCTATCTCTCTCGCCTTTGCCGGCCATACACGAAGCATGCCGAACAAGCTACTCGCCAACAATATATCTACGTTTGTCAGAAGACAGAAACGTCGAGACGAATGCCCGGTCATTTTGCCATTTCGACTTTAACACTTTCGTACTGCACACTCCATCTTATTCGTGTCGATTCATTTTTTTTTCTTTCATCAGAGCTCTTCCGAGTGCTTCAATTATTATTCTCACACGCTGGAAAGCCAATTTCGTCTAAACGGGACGACATTTTCTTCGATACCCTCCACTCAATTATTTCTCTGACGATGGCAAAATTTTTTTATTATTGAAAAACTATCAGTCGGTCGGACGAAATCGTCGTTGGCTCAATTATGTGAAAAAGTCACGTTGCATTTTTGTAATTGGTCCATCGTTGCAATGCCACGTTGATATTTCGTTTTTCATTCGCATTGTTGGAAGAATTTCGTGGCTCGAATCATTCCTCCGAAGTTTTCGTCGACAGAACATTTAGTTATGACGTTCAAAGCGACGAAATTCAATTTCTTTGTCGCGATGTTTAATATTTTAATGCAGAATGTAATTGCGATGATGGACGATCGATTTTCGCCTCTCAATAATTATATCAGCTCGAAGAATTTTTCGAACGCTGCGAGAACTTCGTAGCTTCATAGATTCGGTAGAGTTTTTCGACAAGTACATTTGTTGATTCCCCACCGGTGTTTAATGTTCGTGATGAAATTTTTGGCTGAGCGAACATTCGATTATGAAAACCACTTGAGAATTTTCCTTCTCCATTATTTCATCTTCTCATTTTTCCCAATTGAATTGGAATTAACAAAAGCTGCACAGTTGTTAGCAAAAAATCGACTATTTTTCTCTTCAATTTTTTTTGTTTTGTTTTTCGAAATCACCGAATCCATTAATCGCACGAACAATGAAGTACAAGAGGTATAATGAAGATTACTCGGGGAATGAGAAGACGAATCGATTCAGGTCGTTAACGGTAAACGTCCGACGTTTTATATGTATATACGCTTTGCCAACTCGTGCATGCGTATACACGCACAGACACCACTCTTTTCGCATTCACACGAGAATCCACGTACGCAAACCCGCGAATAACACTGCTCCTCCTCGCAATTGCGCTTTCGATCGTAGTGTACGCTAAATTCAAAGTATTTCCAAAACAAATATCACCGACTTTCAGTATTTTCATGTTTCTTCATTCCTTTTTGTATGTTTATTCATCTTTTCGTATTGATTTCTTGAGCAGCGGACAAATAAAACTTTGGAATGTTATTTTTGCCTTTCTGATCGAGTGCATCGAAATCTTTTGCACAACATGAATCCAATTGACTTTTTCACACCTAAATTAATCCATTCTCTGAATCAATAATTTGGGCGATTTTTATTTTCCCAATTTATTTTCGATTTTCCAAATATTACGAAAAGATTTTTTTTTGTTCAGAAAAATTCGCGATTCTTACATTTCCATGAAACCGGAAAGCTGAAAGTTTTTTTTTTTAGATTTCAATAGAAAATTACGAATTTCGAATTAAACGCAAAATACAAATTTTATCGATCTCATTAAATTAATTGAATCGGGTAAATCTTGCTCGTTTTACAGTTTGAGGAATTTTCAAAATTTTCATGAAATTTTAAAGAATATTTATTGTGAAATTTTATCGAAATATAATTCAACATTTTTCGCGAAAATTTGACACCGGATTGAAAGATTTTTCTGACCGAGACAAAAAGGAAATGGCAATGTGCATTTCTTCAAATTATCCGAAAAATAAAAAACTTGTTTCGTGAGAAATTAACGATGTAGAAACTCTAATCGTTGGAATGAAACGAAAACTAACTATTTTTTCCCAAAAGAGCATAATTTTTCATACAATATTTGTCAACTTTAATGGGACGGTCGTTGCTGCCATTTAAAAACCGAATTTACCAGCAAAATTGGAACGACTGTATCGCTTGTCAAAATAATGAATGAAAAAAAAAAAATTTCGTTCTATTGCGAAGAAATTGAAGAAATTTTCAAAATAATTAATTTTTTTTTCATAAAATCCAAAAAATTTTGATAATTTTCCAAAAGATCGAACGAGTTTTCATTATTTCGATAGAATTAGTTTCCATTCGCCATGCAGGCAAAAGCTATCTCGATTTTTCATTATTCGTGAAAAAAGAGAAAAAAAAAAATTTCAATTGGATGACGAAAAAGTCGAAAAAAAGTGTGAAAAATAAATAGCGACACGAAAGTTGTTGAATTTCGTACGAAAGTCTATTTTCAGGGGATATAGAATGGTGTATATGAATATATATGTATTAATGTGCATAATCTCGAAGAAAGATTCTCACTCGAGCGTTATTTCCTTTTCGCAGTGTCTCAGTGCTTCCTCTATCTCCATCTCGCTCGCTTACTCATTCGCACAGGCACGCACACACACGCACGGACACGTAAACGTATAGAGAATAACGCACACGGAACGAAGCACCGGTGGACGCGTCATATATAAAGATGAAGGAACAGGGACGGACGCGAGGGTGACGAGTGCCCGGTGCCACGAATTCTCGGCCCAGCTGGTGGACGCGAGAGTTAAACAGTCGAGAGAGCGATAAAGACAAAGAAAAACTGGGGAAAATCGATGAGGGACGCGAATTGATTGAGAAAAAGGTTGTGAGCGATAAAAAGTCCGGAATGAATGGTAATGAGAGTGCCGAACGTCGAAAAGCACGAAGGGACAAGGGGCGGTAATGTGGAAGGGGGCAAATCGACGCTCACCGCAATCGAGCAAGAATCGCGATCTCAATGGGATTTTTCGGAGACGTTTATGATTTTTCGTAGTTCGGTTTGATTTTTATTGCGATGCGTCACTCGCGTCGAAAGTTTGGGGTTTGCGAAAGAACGAGAGAAATGAAATAATTGGAGAAAACACGAGGAACGAAAAGACACTTTTATCATTTTTCCTATGTTTTACTTTTGACCACTAAACTTACGTTTTTTCGACACGTTATAACGGTTGTTGATCCGAGCTAACTGCGGCGACACTGCACACACACACACTTGCTCGACGTCGAAGAGTCCGAGCGCGAATGAAAAATGAACTTTCGTATGGAAAGCGAAGAAAAAAAAACTGATGATGCGCGGCCGAAAGTCGGATAGAAAACAAAAAACACACGCGACAATGAAAAGAGAGCCTCTCGCGGACGAAAAACGATGACTCGTTTTCGTGAGGGACGCGCGAAGCTTCGATCACAAGCTTCAATTCTCGACACGCGAGAAAAACGGAAGAGAGAGGGACAGAAAGAAGGATGAACAAAATGTATAAAAGGAAAGATGTAGCCCGTTGAGGGGCGGGGACGCGCACAAATTGCTTAAAAACTCACTGTCTCGTAGCACGTTCTCGCGATCTCGTTAATCCACCGAATATTTATTTTCGTGGGTTATTATTATATTAACTGCAGTTTTATTCTTCACTCTTAATCGAAATAAAAAAACCAACTGGTACATACACGTTGAATGCTCTTTACGAGAGAGTCGAGACGCGCACTGAACAAGTTGTGTATTTGTTATTGTATTGTTTGTAACGATGCCGGAAAACGAGGCAAAATAAAAAAGAACTTATGCGATCGGAGTGTGTGAGAAAGGGAGGGAGAGAGAGCGAGAGTCGGAGAACCGTGAGCGCGCGTCACACGAACGTCCGTACGCGGCGAGTGCCGATGGCGGAATGAACCAGTGGCGCCCCGAGGTAAGCCAACAGTGGCGCTGCCGCGCGGCCCGACACAGACGCGCGCACACACACTGCGATAACGTTCGCGAGGAAGAGCAATGTAACAACATATATCTATATTAATATGCATGCATGGATGAAAATATAGATATAGATATGTAAAAGGTAAGACTTGAGTTTTCTCTCTGCTCCGCGCGCGCGGCGTTCTCGCCCCCACCATTGACCGTAGCCTGTATCTTTCTTCCTCTTTTCTCACTCTTTTCGGCCGGCAAACTCACCGATATTATTGAAATTCAAAGAGTATGGGTGACTAGCCGGGTATGGATTTAGTGTGTACGATCGTTATTCGTGTTGGTACGCGCACCCACAGCGCGTATATACACGAGGAGCGTGTATACATGGATATTTACACTGACGGACCACCTGGCTTGGAGAGCTCTCGCGCAGGGTTCCGCCCCTTTTCCCCCACCACAGCGGACCGTTTCGCCGTGCACTCACGCTCTCGATAGCTTTTTCTCGCTCACTTTTCCAGCGCCTCCCGCTCCTCTTTCTCGCACAAGTTCAGACCTATTCTCTCTCTCTGCATTTTATTCTCGGCACGTTCTATCTCTCTCGCTCGTGTTTCTTCGCTGTTACTCGTTGCGCGTCCCCCCCCCCCCCCTCCTGCGCGCTCTGTTGCTCCTGAACCGAGATATTTTTCTTGATTCTTTTTATTTCCCCTCTCTCTCGCTCGCTCTCTCTCTCTCTTTCGTTCATCCAGCAGATCCACACGCATTCCTCATTCCGTCTCTTTCGCTCCCTCTCGCACTAATTTCCCTCATACTCTTCTCGCGCTTCTTTCTTTCCTCTCATTTTATTTTCCCCTGACATTTGTTCAATCGCCTTAGCTAACGGGTGTCCGACGAATTTTCTTTCCTCGCGACCTTGCACGCAAAAATACAATGCTCTCGCGATTAGCGTCTCTCTCTCCCTCCTTTTTCTTTTTGCATTTACTTCTGCGAAAGAATATATAAACATGGCAAACCGGACACGCGCGATGACGGGCGATTTATACAAACAATAACCGCACCAAATTACCCAATTAAAACCCAAAAAACAACACGCCAACAAATTCATAACCTAAAACTTGCAGTCAAATCTCGACGCATTTTATTTTTTAAATTCCCTACAAAAAATAAACAAAACCATACACGGTGGAGAAAAGTAAATACACCGTTATTTGTCCAAGCGTTGAAAATTCATTCGAAACGAACGACGCGAGTTAACGTAACCGCGGATAATAATAACAATAATAATAACAACCCAAACACCCTCCGCTCGAACCCCATAATAATAATAATAATAACGAGAACAACAATGTGAATAGTGACAATCCATGCAACCCTCTCCACGATTACATAATCGTAGAAATTAAAAAAAACGACTCGAGCTTCTTTAAATCGCCGCATCCAAGTAGCGCCACATTTTTCGATGTATACAAAAATACGTAAACGTTTCCTACTCCCGTGTGCATGGTCTGTTCGGATTTGCTCGGTTTTTATGTTCGACCCTTCGTTTTTTGGTCAGATTGTGAAGAAGGTTGATGCAGTTTGATGCGGAAATCGAAATAAATGTATGCTGATGGATGTACGAGGTGAAAAGGGTGGGGGAAGTTTGTATATGATAAAAGGAGCGTCGAGGAGCGAAGCAGCAGAGAAGATCGATGCCGCGTATGGTGAGTAGCAACTCGCTTGATTCTTCGAGGCAGTGGGTCACTGGACTTCCTCCCTCTTATCATTTTATCGCTCTTTTAAAACATCCATTATTACGATTATAATTATATATGGATATAATTATACATTCGGAAATAGCATGCTGCTTTATCGTGCAGCCACAATACATATATATCTACGATCTTTATATCGGTGTATTTACACGAAAGAGATTGTACATCGTGCGCTTTCGCAAATGTGTTGTGCATTCATGGAATGCATTATTTTCACAACAAACGTTTCCGTCTTTCTCTCTCTCCGCTGCGAGCCTCAATTTACCGTTATTTTTCAATGAAATTTTAGAGGTTATCGATTGACGCTCGCTAAACAGCCCAACAATTCGGTGAATTTCATTGGCGAGTTTTCGGTTCCACGAATTCAACGTTTTTCGTAGAAAATAACCCGAATGTTTCGTTTTTCGTGGTCAAGTCCACAAATTCCCTCATTTTCTTCGAATTTCTCAAAAACTATCAAACTCCCGCGCTATTTCCTCGTTTTTTCTCGCAGTCTCTGGACGAATCGTATACAAATTGGACAAATAGTGCAATATCGATGATACGACGATGGGGAAAAGTGTCCGCGTACATAAACACTCGATTGTGACTTTCGTCGGATCCCTTCTCCGTCTCTCTTACTTTTTCTCCCTTTCTCGCGTGCGGAGAGAGAACCGACGAGCGACAACGACGCGATTTACTATGGATGCCGCGTTCCCTCTTGGCGTTGCGTGTGCGCCATGAGCGACCGCGAACGAGAGAGAGAGAGAGATAGAAAGAGAGAGAGAGAGAGAGAGAGAGAGAGAGCTATCGTAACGCTGGTGAAGCTACGAACGCTGCGAATTTCGAGCTACACATTCGTGTGTATACGAAACGCAAGAGAGAAAAAGGGGCAGGGGGGGGGGGGGAAGGAAAGGCAGGCAGAAAGAAAGAAAGAAAGAGAAGCGTTGTTGTCGTTCGCTGAACGTCGCGAGAGAAAGAGAGTGCAAGACAAGCGAGCGCTATAGATAGGACGCGCTAGGGGCAGCGGAGGAGTGGTAGTAGGAGGGGGGGGGGGGGGGGGTTGCGCAGAACGTACAGATTATGGGAATGGAAACGTCGAGCGTACCTGTACGGAGAAACGGACTCTATGCCCTCTATGTGTCTCATCGCGTCCACTCTTTTTCCTCTTTCGAGCGTTTCACACTCTCTCTCCCTCTCTCTGGGTCTCTTCTTTTATCATTATTCCCGTAATAATCGGTTTCCGAATGACTGTGTACCGATGCAATGACCTTTACTTTTTTCTAACCTCAAATTTTTGGTTCCTCGTATTTTTTTCTCAATTGATCGTCAAGACGATCGAAATAATTCATTAAAATTGCATTCGGCTCGGAAAAATGGAATTTTTCGTCGGGCCTCCATATATATACATATATATAAAGAACTTTTGGAAATTCTCGATGTACGCGGCAATTATCCACGAACGATCGGTTTGCTCGCGTGTTATCTCGCGGTGACTTCTTTTGTGCGCTTGCTCGTGAAGTAACACACGCGTTAGTTGGCGAGCACACTCACGGGTCTTGTTTCTCTCATCGCGAACGCGTTGGCGTAGGATTCGCTCATTCGATGCGAGAAACGGTCGCGCGGAGATAGGGGAAACGTAAGACAGAGAAGGACCGCGAGCGGCTCTGTAACCGGTGGCGAAAAGGAAAAAAGTCGACGTGGAAAGGAACAGAGAGAGAGAGAGAGAGAAGAATCTCTCGATGGGGCGCATTGCTGGTTGCAAAACATGCGCGCACAGTTGCGAATGAAAAAGAGAGAACGAGAGAGAGAGAAGAAATAATGAACCGACGGATATAAAAAAAAAAAAAATGGATATACGTCCCGACAGAGACTGACGGCGTAGAAAATCCGTGGGCGAGATAAAGAGAGACAAGAAAATAATCGTAATGATGGTAATAATGATTTTAATTAATTGCACAATCAATTGCTAAAGTTGTTTGAGGTTTGTACAGTTAATAAAGATGCAGTTTAGCCTCTTGGGATTATAAAGGACTCGGGAACGAGTTCGATCTTGAATAAAGTTGTCGTTGAGCATAATTACTAAAAAAAGGACCTCTCGAGTGCAGTTTCGAAGAGATAAGGTGAAACCGTTCGGCACTGATGAGATTTAAAGCAGAGTGATCGCAGTATGGCGATATATATATACATATATATATATATGTAGAACGACAGTTGGCCGATCTTGAGATGTAGAAAGGCGTATGTGCGTATTAATGTATGTTTGTATGTATATCGATGGGTTCTCGTCCTCGCAGAGAGCTCGTCTCGTTTCCTTTGGAGCTGGTGGTTCACTCGGACGCACCCGCGTCTTGCCCACCCTCTCTCCTCGTCCCTCTTTAGTCTCGTTTTCTTCGTCATCCTCATCTCTCCCTCCTCGGCTCCTCACTACTCCGTTGCCTCAGTCGCGTCTCGCTCCTTCGTCACTCCTATCACTGCGGGCGTCTTCCTTCTTTTATCGCTCGTCCTCGCTCACTCGTTTGTAATCGCGCTCCGTTGGGCTGTCGTGCGAAAGATGAAAAGAGACAAAAGTCGCCAGAGGCGCGGTGAGAGAGAGTTCTCTCTGCATGGATGCAGCATTGCGAGAAGGCCCCGTCGAGCAGTCAGCGAGAACCGAGCGAGAGAGGCCACCGTCACACGGCTTAAATTTTACTCGGTGTGCGCGCTACGTGACGCGCATAGCCCGGCATTCATCCTCGTTAAATACAGGCTCGACCAAAAGCTCTGAAACAACGCTAGATCGTTGAATTACGATATTCCGGAGATAAAAGTCCTTAAGGATATTTTTCCAAGTCTCACGGTTGCTGAGATATCGAAGAATTTAAGTTGCGACCAATCAGACGCACCGATACGGACAAAGGGGCGGAGCAAGCGCCACCGCGCACTAGCCTGCCCGCGCGGCGCTCGCGCGGAGCGGGAATTAAGAACCATAAAAAACGCTTCTTGAGACACTCTGTATATAAAAGCGGCGCGAGTATAGGGAGGGATGATTTTGTGTTAGAGTTCTCGTTTCTCATCTTCATCCGTCCTCCTTCACCGTCTCTTTTCAATGTCCATATATACATGACGAATATAGATATATACATTGGTATGTTCGATCCGGTGATTCTTTTGCTTGGGCTTGCGTGGCCAGGCCGTCGTCCCGGATCGTACGACGACGACGACGAACCAAGAGAAAAAGGGAGAAGAGAGTCGCGCAGCCACGTCCACCAAAGAATATCGAGAAGATCGCGACAACTCCGAGTGTCATATCGCTCTCTCTCTCTCTCTCTCTCTCTCTCACTCTCTCGCTTCGCAACGTTACTTCTTTGTCTTTACCTCGCACAAGCTCATCGCGCGTTCCTTCGATCCACTCTCAACGCTCAAAAATCCTCCCTGCTCCGCACACACCAGAACCTTAAATATATGGAGAAATTTACAGTTGCATTGTTTTTCCACAAAAACCTTAAGGGGTCATATTGACCCCTTGACTAGAATTTACAACATAGGCTTTGTTCCTCCTACCGGCTTCTCGCACCTGCATCAACACACCATGTGTATGTATACGGGTTATGGCGACTGGTACGTGTAAGAAGGAACGAGCCAAGAACGATAATTTGTCACTATTTTGTGTGTAAACGCATACGATGCGTTTTTATCAGGCAATCAGAAATGAAGGATATTTGATTTTTATGATGCTATATACACGAACGAATAATGAGTGACGCGCCCAAGCTTGGCGTTCGACTCTATATAAAGGACATTTTTATATGTATTATATTTATTTTTATATATATACATTAATACATAGTCGACTAGAACGTGCGGTTCTCGTTCGGTTGCGAGATTAAGGGGGAAAGGGATTGTATCGATCGACGTAGTTCGTACAGTACACACGCGAATGCCCCTCGTTGATACGATTCTCCGAGTTCCGCGTTCATCCCCATATATTTTTATGGCTATCAATGAATTCATATTCAAATATCTATCCGCGTGATTCATGTGTTTAATAATCTCATGCCAGGAGCTTGGGAAACCCCCAGCCGTATTTTTTTATTTAATATTTAATTGTCTTAATGGAAGATTATGAAATAATTATCGATATTAAATGAAAATTAATGAGGGAACATTTGGACGTAACCTTAATTTTTTTTATCACGATTTATTGAATATTTGTATTATAATTATTCTTGACTTTTGGGAAAAACAGGATGTGGTGGATTTTTAAATGGTTTGTTACATTCGATCGTTTCGAGATTTTGCGGTCAGAACTTTGTTTTTATTTAATCAACGTTGATTATCAATTTGTACACGAGTTCAAGTTTTTTTTGGCGCCATCTGCCCGCCTCTGTTTTTCGTGCTCTTATCACAAGACGGAAGTCGTACCGATCGTCGATATCAAAAAGTGGCTCCTTCCTTATCGACGACCTCACGGTATTATTTAAAAATTTAATATCAAAAGTTACGCGAACAGTCATTTCTTATTCTCAGTTATCAATACCCAAAGATTTCAATCTGTTTTTAATTGTCATATTCATTAGCTTCATTTTCCAAAAATTGTCTTACCGTCCGTTGGTAAGTCTTCGAGCTTTTAACTGCATCGTTATTTACACTCTGTTGAAAAATGTATAAAACTCGCTCTTTTTTCCAATTCCATGCAAATTTCGTCACAGCCAATCAATCAGTTGCTTTTACTCAATTTTGGATAGACGTTGATTTTAGCGTTGGATTTGCCGAATCTCAGGTACGCTATGAATGGATACCTCTGTACTAACCAGTGGTTAAAACGGAGATAGTAATTGAATCCCTCTCTAACGAAATATCCGATGCAGGGCAGTCCTGAATGAAGAAAAATTATCGTTATAGAAAAAAATTTGGGTTGTACGCAATTTTCGGTTTAATTATATTGAAAATTTGCTTGATTTGTTGATCATTCTGTTCCTCACCTTGTAAATAAAGCACCCACGAGCGATATTGAACGTTCAGCCAGCTGTAGGTGCTCAGAGGATGTTTGTCTGAAAAACAATCTTAATTTAGTAATTTCAATCTTGAATGATAATCAGGGAGTATAGTCTTACACGTACATGGTATGCCAGAGACTTGGTACCACAAATACATGATCGCTGGGTAGTCCAGAGTTACGTCGACACTCCACAATCCATCCACCAATACCCAAGTCATGTGGTCAACATCTGGATGATTCGCTCGCATTTCTTTCACGTAAACTCGGTCCAGAATCAATTTACACAGTTGGGTCGTTTCTACCTGATTCTTACGGCATAAATTCATTTTGTTGGATATTCCAAGTAGATGGCCGACAACGCGCCAGTAATGATTGAGACCTTCGCGTCCCTCGGGTTCGTTCGTTAGTGATAATTTGTCTGCGGCGAGGAGGGCATAACCGATGAAACCAAACTGTGTTAGTGCCATGTCACGATGTGTAATTCCGTTGCCTAGCTCGTCGTTTGAACGCCGGCTGCTCGTTGAATGTTTCCACCGGATAACATTGATCGATTTCCACCATCTTCGCATTGAAAAAAAATGGCAAATACACTAAAAATACGACAAACTCAAATTCTCGAGTTCCTTGAGCTCGGAGTTGGATTCGCGATCAAATTCCGAGTGAAAAAGTCCTCGGGCCTACGTGCGTACGGTGCGTATCGGATGAGTTACGCGCTGTAGAAGATTCGGACCAATCGGAAGCGTAACCCCACCATTCGATCGCGCTCCGCCTACCGACGCTATCTTTTTACGCGCTTCCCATTGGTCCGGCTCAAACAATTCATAACTCCTCGGGAAATTGTCGAATCGAAAAACGCCCGGGGACTTTTCCACTTGGAATTTCACTGCGAATTCGATAATGTAAACATCGAAGAGAAATTCCCAGTTATTAAAAATTTGAACCACAATAATTAATACTCACTTTGAATTTTTATCTTTTATGTCACTCGTATACAGCTCTGTAATGTGAATAATCGTTTCCAAATATCTCTTGAATGCTGTACATGATGTGCCGCTCTGTTTCGTGTGGATCAATATCTGCCGAACAAAACACACAAATTTTAATAAATCAGTCAAATACAATACTAATTTCTATTTTTTGACATTACTATTAAAATGCTGGGTATAGAGAGGACTGACAAAACGCCTATTAATCCCACGAGGGTCATGGACAGCCTGTTCCTTTTGAAGTAACTTTGGCCTCTGGAAAATAACGAATATTTTCATTTTTTTTTTTTTCAATTCATCATCAAAGTAAGCAACGTCTCGATCTTATTTTCTTTCCATCAATAACTCACTGCTGAAACAATTCGTCATCGTACCAATCCGGCAAATCTTCAGGCGTCACTTCAGAATGTTTAGAGCCAATGACCTCATCACTCTCGAACAAGCAGTCAAAATGTTCCTCGACTGTTTTCGTTTGAACTTGAAAACATAAAAAACTCCAATGAAAAATAATAATTGAAAATTCAGAAAAAAATGATAAATTTCAATTATTTTAAAGGGATTTCGAATTAGGATTTCCGAAAATCCATAAATGCTCAATAATTTATTTTTCAGTCACCACAATAAGCAGTAATGGGTGAATTACAATGTACATGTTTCAACGCAATTAATTCTCGGGTCGCTGATATAACAATTACACTGAATACTTGTTTTGAATTGAATCTCACCGTCGTCTATATGTTGGCTGTTGTTTCTCGTGGTACGAGTCGTCATTGCTGAAAATTATCATAAATACACGGTGTGTTTACATCGCATATTATTTTTTGCTTGTACATAGCGCGTCGCGTGTAACTTGGAAACTTATGTAAAGTTGCGTGCCGTAGATAACGAATAATAAGTTGAAAATTCAATCAACTGAAATGTCTGCTTGGTCTATTCGTCTTATTTATTATTCCTACAAAGTTGCTCCAATTTTTCTCGTGCTGCATTGAAAAACAGGCAATTATTTTTGTTCTGCGATAAATCGCGAAACTTCCCATGGATTAGATTGTGGAGTCCGGTCATTGGAATCGATACTTTATTTTCTATTTAGTTAACAAATTTTCGAATATTTTTATAAAATTCGAAAATTTGTAGCTAAGTCTGCCTGACATTTCCAAAATATTTTTTTCTGCTCCATTATTCCGAAAGAAAATACAACGTCGTACTCACTGCTAATATCGGAAACGAGATTAATTTGAGAGGTAAATTGGCAGTGAAATATTTTCACTCTGTAGACATCACTCGAGATGCGTTGAACTGTATCCGCTGACGTTCGCGAGAGGACTAAGAACAATTCGAGTTCCGCGAGTAACCATGGCCTACGGTTGACTTTGTGTGCGTTGCGTCAGTGTCGAGTTCATGTGAGAAGCGCAGAGCAATAAAGAAGGCGATTTTCCTCGCCTTCTGGTCGCGGGTATTTCTTCAGCGTCGGGTTTTTTTTTTTTTTTTTTTTTCGAATAATCAACGAGTTGGCTACGAAGTGGAAAAGTGCATCGAAGTGCAGTTTTTTTTTCCGATCCATTCATTTTTGCTAAAAAAATGAAAAAGAAATAAAAAAAAAATGAAGAAACGCTCGAGGCCAGAGCTCTTTTGCATTTTAAGGGGAGAGATGTGCTGCTCATCATGTCGAACGTTTTTTTTTGCATTTATGCATAGCTTTATACTATCGTTAATAGTCTTAGAGGTTAGCAGTTAGCATCCAAAATTTCCAGATAGTGATTTTTGTAACACAGGCATTTCAAATTTATTTTCAACGTTCGATCAATGTTGATATCGAAATTTTAGTTTTTCTATTTGCAAACTTCTTCCTGCTGTTCGTTTTGATCAAATTATTTTTTTTTGACGTTCCCTTATCGTGTGATGTGACTTCGTAATAAAACACCATCGTAGAAATAAGCAGACCGACGAAGAGCACACTAAACGCAGCGGCTAATGGCCTGAGTCCTAATACTCTTGGTTCGGCCGCTAGAACATCGTGTTCCACCGGAATTTCGCGGTAAGCGGCTGTTGTATGTCTACCGATGACGTCCCGAAGATGGTAGTCCACAAAACCCGTTTCCCGAAGCCAAGTCAGAACCTAATTAGCGTGAAATCATTTGTTTCGTGAGTACTTTTAAATTCGGTCTACGAGCCACGTAACTGTAATTTTCTGGAGTTTACCGCGTTACAGGGGTTCAATAACCAGGACTGAACGGCAAAAGATACAAAATATTTGCCCGCATCCTCCTTCATGATCCGGTAATTCTGAAATAGTGAATAAAAGGAAAGAAAAAAAGTTATTCCGAGTCGCGATGATAGAGCTGCGGAGAGCTCTAAATTTTGGAAAGAAAAGTATTAAGAATTTTTTTTCTCCGATGAACCGTTCGTTTTCTGTCAAAGGATTAGTTTCCGCCAATCCGATCGCAGCAAAAGGACGCCAACTCGGGCCAGCGCACGCTGGCCCCGCCCACCTGAAGCCAGAGCCGCTTGGGATTGGCTCTCTGGTATAATCGTTCACATCTTCTTAACCGATCATCGGAGAGAAAAAATTCCAAATACTGTTTCCTCTCAAAAATTGGTTTACCTTCAAATCCTCGTTTCTAACTTCATTTTCCGGGAAGAAAATCGATCCTACGACGCGTCCAAGAATGGCATAATTTCCTTTCAGTATTTTTTCGTGTCTCTCTTGCTCATTCGCCTCGCTTTGAAAGTGTTTGAGGTATTGGCTCTTCCATGAATACTACCCATCGAAATTCCATCATAATTAATTAATATCACGATCGTCAGTTTACTTTGGCGTGACAAAGAGTTAACAGCTCACCTTTGAATCTTGGAAACCACTGAAATTCGGAGGCAGCCCTTCTCTGCCCCACGACATATTTGCTTCGGTAAAATCTTGAGCAGTGTCGATACTGTTGGTTAATAAGTAGTCACAATTACGTTAGTCCATTCATCAGTTTATAGTGGAAAATATAAAGTTTGATCATTAGAAAAGATACCGTTTTTCGTAATCCGAACTAGCCAGCCTTGCGGCTAGACTGCTTGAGTAAGCGGTCACTATGTGGACTCCAATCATGTTCCAAAGTTGGAATTGGAGTCTGAAGCCTTTCCATTTGGTACATATGGTTAGACCCAACAATTGTGCCATTAATTCTGACCACGTGAGAGAGAAGCTGCGATATCCTGTTTTGGTCATTAAATTTAACATGATCAATCATACAACCACCTCAACACTCATCCTGATGACATAGTCGGGTGACCTAGACGAACAACTACTACTACTTGTAACTCTTAGGAGGGCAAGGATGTTTCGTTACTTCTTTGGACTCTTGGGTTGAGCCAGGACCTCGTATAGACGTATAAACTTTTCGTTATGACCATGACCAACACCCCAATCCAAACTTCTGGTGACAGTGGTCTGGTAAGCACCCAAAAACTAATGTAAGGTTTGGGTCTAGGAACTATAAATCGGACATCCAGTTGGGTCCATGGGGTGGTAAGATTGGTCAGGTGGAATTGTGGCAGTTCGAGCCAAATTCCGCCAAACGCAATGTCCACTTCCTTTGAAATAACTTGACCCAGTATGCCACCCTGCCATCCAGATGCATGCATTCTTCCGTAGCTTGATGATACATTCAAAAATGCTCATTAAACTTCTTATTATAGGAATTTAGGAAAAATAGGGAAATTACGTGTTTGTCAACGAACCGATAGGGACCGTTACGATTTCTGATGTCATAGGTAAAGTTTAATCGATCAGCTATCATGGCAAATAACTTTACTTCGATTCCATCAAATTCCGGGTGACCTGCCGGTCCAGAATACAACTAAGTGATCTTCATTTTAACATGAGGAGAGGCTGCGCGATTGACGGAAAAAATATTGATCTTGCCTTTTGTAGCGACGAACAACTCTCGATCGAGCCCATCCACATTGCGAATGACTGTTTTATTCAAATAGCTCAATGGCTTATTAAGGTCTGTCGCTACTTGTAGCCGACGACCTTGGAAATTTAAAATTCTATTGTGGCTCACCCCTTGTGCGTTTCTGTTATAAAAATGCTGGATAATTTGTTGAAGAGATGGTTAAATAAAATTTCTTTATTATGATAATAAATAATTTGTTACTTGTCAAGAGTCTTGAATTTTCTTGGGACCAGATGATTCTCCGTGAGGGTCCAGAGTCCATTTTTAGCAGCGATATTGACATTGGCGTTGTGGTACATCGATACGTTGAAAAGCTTCGATGAATATTCGACTTCGGCATCGATGACGATAAATATTTGAATGTCCGATATGTGGGTCGGGACGCTGTGTCGATAAAATTAATTCCCATCAATGTCCCATCATTCAAGTAAATAATTTATCATTTTAGTCAATTTACCTCTCCATGATCTTCGTCAAGTTCTCCGGGGTACTGAAAATCATCAAGTAACCGGTGCAAGCATATTCAATCCTGTTCATCAAGTATTCGAAGGGATACGTCCGTAAAAATATATCAAGTAGAGTTTCCACTGCCTCGGAAGTACCTGACAACAAATCGTCATCATAATAATAATAAATTATATAAATTCATATAATAATAATAAATTATATGAATTTATATAAAAACAATAATTTATATTTAAAAATAATTATATAAATTTAATTATTCATAACTCGTGATAATTTTTTCTATCACGATTTATATAAATATAAGTTTAGCATTCAAAAACCAATGGACGCGCGGACCAATATAAACAGAAAAATTGAAAATTCTTTTTTTGCAAACGTCGACGTTATTTTTTATCATTACGTGGGAGACCGTGGAAATCCCATTATTGGCAAATCCCAATAATAATTTCCATAGTCTCTCAGTAGAGTATTATTTCTGTGAGTCGATTGCGCACTTACCTGAAATAAAGATATTGGAGCAGACAAAAGAATCGAAAGATATTTTCGACAAGGCGATGAATTCTTCCTTGGACAGCCACAAGTAATCGGAGTGTTCGATGATCATGAGGTTTTTATCCGCAGAAACGAGAACGAATAGGATCGTCAACCACCTTAAAACTTTGCACATTTTTGTTTGTTTTTTTACGTCTGAATTTTTTTTTTCACAATTTCGTTAAAAAATCTTGGTTTTTTTTTTAAATTTATTTATCGATAAGAACGACCAAGACACTGCACGCTTCTGAAATGTTGGCTCGAAGACATCGGATGAGAGAATCACTCGTTCCTCCCCAGTTTTGACAATCGATATTTTATTGTCCTTTTTTCTTTCCATTGTTGAGACGTGCATTTCCCTGGGGTCGAAATTATTGTGAAAAGCTGCTTTGGTATTATCGATGCACACAGCCGATAAGCCACTCTCATTACAGACCTTTCCCTTATTTCCGAGTTTCTTACCAATCGATTTTTTCTCCACAGATATTTCGACCTCAATAAATAATACTCGGTAGACACACGGTTTAGTCTCTTTCGCTAAATATTGTCATTTAAATTGATGACCAATCCATTAATTCGGATTTGTCACTCGAATCTTCCCAAAATAATTGAAATTATGAATATTAACATGAAACCCCATAATTTCCCCAATTAATTGAGCTCTCCGGATATTTAACATTTTTTGTTTGTTTTTTTTTTTCCGAATTTCAAACAGCTATCGAGTTATTCGATTTTTTTCAATTTTACGAAGTACTTCGATCAGTGGCTTGTTCCCACTCACAGATTTAAGCTCGAAATAAAATATAATCGTTGATATAATGAGACCAATGGCGAGCATCGCAAATGCAGCCCCCAGTGACTTAAGCTCAAGCACTTGGGGACCCTCCTCAGGACCATCGTGCTCAATTAAAACTTCTTGAATCACCGTTGAGGCTCGTCTGTGAAGCACGTCCCGCAGATGGTATTCCGTCAATCCAGCCTCCGCGAGCCTCAGCAATACCTTAATGGAAATTTCGATTTTTTAAATATTTTCTAACTTTGAGATAGAATTTCATGATAAAATTTATTGATCAGTTCGATTAATTTCGTACCCGATCAACTGCGTGTATCAGCCAAGGCTGTAGAGCGAAGGAAGAAAAAAAAGTGCCCACTGTGTTGTCCATCACCCTGTACCCCTTAATTGTAATTCGAAGACAATGAATTTAAATGTTTTTTGGCGATTTATTCAAATTGGGAGGGATCGGAGGGGAAGAGTTGTTGTTTCTACGCACTTTCATGTCGGAGTCTCTGACGTAATTCTCGGGGAAAAATGCTCCACCAACAACTCGTCCTACAATGGCGTAATTCCCGTTTAGGATTTTTCTGTGTCTATCGCTCTCGGAATATTCCTTTTCGAATCGAGCCTCAAACTGCATTGCCCAGGGATCCTAGAAAAATCAATATGTACAATATCTTTTTATCCAAATTTTGAACCACACGAATAGTTTTTTTTTTTTTCGAATGCCAACAGCTAGAACGTGAAATTCTGTAAAGAAAAGTCCTTTGCCGCATAATTCTCCGATCCAGCGTTCACGAAATATTAACGAAATTAGGAGACAGCCAATCCGGTCCGGGTGGATGGGCGGATCACGCTCCCCCACTCCGGGTCTCTTGACACCGCACCGGATTGGCCCTCCACAAATGAATCGGTGTAGCGCGAACCGTGCGTCGGAAAAAAAATCGGCAAAGGACTTTTCTCTTTAAAATTTGACGATCCGTGAGCTACTCCGATCTTTGACCGAAATTTCTATGAATTTCGCACCCACCAGGAGACTAAAGTAATTATTAAATTTAGGTGTCGGTCCTTCTCTGCCCCATGTCAGATTCTTCCGGATAAATTGTTCGGTGGTGTCGATTCTGTGGTCACAATAAAAAAATCACAAATTATCATCAATTTTTCTTTTTTTTTTTTTTTTTTTTTTTTTTTTTTTTTTAATTAAAAAAAAAATTATTTCTAATTTCATAACCTGTCTTCGAATCCAGAGTTTGCCAAACTGGCCGCCAAACTGCTAGAATACGCAGTGACGATGAGAACGCCGATGACATTCCAAAGTTGAAATTGTGCCCTGAGCCCTTGAATTTTATTCGTCAAGACGACGCCCACCAAACGTGCAGTCAACTCTGTCCACGTGTTGACAATACTTTTAAATCCTGTCGGAATATAATTATCAACAAATTAATTGTTTAAATAATTTAATGAAAATTTTCGGAAAAATGGAAAAAAATCTGCGATCACTTATTTCGTTTTTTGTTGCAACAATTTGTTGATAACTTTTTTGAATTATTATCTTTTCGTACTTGTAGGGATCAATGGGTCGAACCATGCCCTCGCGTACACGTAAGCGCTTTGGAAAATAATCATAGCAATAACAGTCCACCAAACTACAGGTGAAAGTGGTCTGGTCAGTGCCCAAAAACTTCTTGGGAAACGTCTCGGTCGTGGGACCAAAAAATGTATCGCCAGTGTGGTCCAGGGTGTGGATAAATTTGCGAATAAATAATGGTCCTGTACGAGCCATATTTCTGTGAATGCAATATCAATTTCTTTCCGAAATATTTGCCCAATCATTCCACCGTTCCAATCACTTCCGTTTCTCCTGCCATAACTTTTCCAAAATCCTCCAATTAGCCACATTTTTTTTTATTCAATAATATACACGTGGAAAAAAAACTTTTTTTACCGATAAAAATTGTTGGGTTTCCGGATGGCCCATGTAAAATTTAATCTCTCAGCAAGCAGCAAAAATATTTTCACTTCAACTCCGTCCAGTTCTGATTCTGTATGGAACGTAATTTTACGAAATTATTTTAATTATTATAAAACTCTGGAGTTTCAATATTTTGAACCGTTCGTCATTTTTTTGTTTGAAATTTTGTTTTCCAAAACGTCAAACTGATGAAATCGATCGATTGAATTTTAAATTTATTCACCTTTTATTGAATTTATTCAACGTAAAATAAAATTAAAATAAACATTTATTTATTAATTCAAATGAAATAAAAAAATTTCTTTTACTGTTATTCGCTAAAAAAAATTCTCCTTCGACACCGTTGACTGTTCCGTTAATGGACGTTGAAAGGTAACTCGACGGTGGCTGGAAAAAAGCAGCTGCTTGTAATTTCCGACCCTGCAAATTGACTATTCCTCGTTTGTGTTCCATTTCTTCGATTCTGAGGGGGAAAAGAAAAACGAATAAATTTCAATGTTTATTTCGTTGTTCGTTAAAGATTCTCGGGCTGTGCCTTCGAAATGGTGTACCTCGAAACATTTTTGAAAATTCTTGGATCCAGAAAATTTTCCGACAAGCTCCACAGGCCATTGCGCGTGACAACATTTACATTTGCATTCTCGTAAATGGAGACGTTGAAAAGCGGAGACGACGGTTGTAGTTCAGCATTGGCAACTATTAAAATTTCCGTAGTTGAAATTTTCGTCGGAATCCTGAAAATGAATTGACCGTTTTTGAAAATATAGAGTTACTCGTCGAGTAGAATGGAAATAGTTCACGCAAACCTTCCCACAAAGCGTAGAAGGGCAGGCCCTGGCGTGCATATTATTAGATATCCGCCGCACCAAAATGTCCTACGATTAATCGTGTATTCGTATGGATAAACATTTATGAACTCCTCAAAAACGTGCAGATTGCTCTCAGACGTATCTGACAATGAAAAACAATTTTTTTTTTCAATTTAGTCAATTTTTTCACCATTTTTTCCAAGATTAAACATTTTTTTTATTTATTATTTATATTATTTATATTTTTAATTTAAATAATTGAATTTAGTTAAACAATAATGACATTTTTTTCACGAAAATAATAATTTAATCGAGAGAATTAAATTTTTATTGTTCACTAACCTGCAAGGTAAACGTTGGTGCATAGAGACCGATTCAAAGAGATTTCAATAACCCGCGCAAAGTGCCCGTAAGAAATCCAAGGATGTCGGGTGTCATTGACCACAATGAAATTTTTATCGGCCGAGACAACGACGAAAGAAATTAACGCGAACGCAAAACTGATAAAACCTCGGGGCATATTTTTTTTTTTAAATACGAACGAGCTCCGAAGCTCCCGCGATCATGGTAAAATCGTGAATGAACTTATCCGTCATCTTGGCTGGAGTGGAAGAAAAATTCTCGGGCTTGCAGTTTTCGAGTCACTGAGGGAATTGAAAAGATCAAAAGTTTGCACATTATCCGTCTGGTTTATCGATTTGCCACGACCTATGCGTCGTTCGAGTACATTTCGCTCGTAAATTATTCCCAGAAAATGTCTCCCAAGTCCTGGGGGGAGGCTCGATCGAGTCTAGAGATGGCGCACTTTATGATGGCTCGACGCGTAAGTACGTAAACATTTATGTATTTTTCATGTTTACCGAGCCATCGGTCACTGCGCGAGAAACACGAATGCTAGAAAGCGTATTTATTATAAAGATCGAAGGTACTCCGAGCTATCAACTGTACAATGTAAAAGCATTAAATCAACTACGTACTCTAATCACCGGTAGATCTAGATTTAAAATTATTGTTGAGATTAGCACGCGAACTATTGAGGCTGGTCGAGTTATGAAATTTCAGAGCGAAAAGTCTATATGCATTTTTTTCTCCGATGCACCGTGGCCGAGATATTTGAGAATTAAGTGTGCGCCCAATCCGCGGTGTTGTTACGAAAAAGAGGGTGGAGCCTCCACTGCTCTTACGACGCACCGGATTGGCTGTCACTGATTCCTCGATATCTAAGGAACCGTGAGTCTTACAGAAAAATGGCCAAGGAATTATTTCTTCAGAATTGAAATATTTTTGCAATGCGACACTCGATAGTTGAATGGACAAAGAATCAAAGCGCTATTGACGTGATCATGACACTCTCGCGATTTCACTTCGAGCACGATTATCACGTAATTGTAAAAAAAAAAAAAAACGTCAAGATCAGTAAACACATAATATAATTTTCTATTCATTGTATCTCTGGGCTTATTGCGCGATAAAACTGTTAGTGCAAACGCTTGATTACACGTGTTACCAGGAAGGCAAGACTTGACCGAATGCAAACGACAAAATCGATGCAATGCCAGAACACGATTACATGTCCTGAACCAATAAAAAGATCCTTCCATAAAACTAGATCCCTGATACCGCTTTTATCGCGTTTTACACGTCCACCCCCCTTTGACAAATGTGAATACCACTGTGCAAAGAGAGGTCAGGGTCGTTGCTTTTATTTTTTCCATTTCCATTAATGTCGAAAGAGTAAGCATTTTTTTAAGGAGGTTCCCTAAATACGACACTATCATGAGAGTTTAATACAATTTTCTAAAGATTAGCATTAAACACGATGGCACAATATTTTTCAATTATTTTCTTCAATTTGATTTAATAATTTAAACATTTAATAATTCAATATTTTAATAATTTAATAAAAAATCGTAAAAAAATCCGATTTATTCATTCACCAAAAAATACTTTTTCGATAATTAATTAGCTTGCATCAATTGAACGGAGTTAATTGATGATCGTTGAGCAAATTTCCGTCCATACGATAAAAACTGTTTTTCCATTTATCGCATTGAGAAAATAATTTCAAAAATATTACAAAACATTTGTTTTGAGGGAAAACATTTAGTGGGTCAATCACACACGTTTTGTGATAATATCAGTGACGCGTTGCTTTTATCAATCCCTCGTATTTTCATGTTCCTCCGGAGATAAGACATTCCCACTCTGTTGACTTTTCCTCAGTCACTCCCATCATCCTATTAGATGATAAACTCGTTGGTCATCTTATCTACGCGAGAACGAATAATCGAGATAATTATTTCCATCGTTTTTTCGGCGCTCGTCACGGAAATATTTTTTATCGAATTTTTTTGGAATTTTTAAAATTTTTTTAAATTTTTTATTTTCTTAGTTTCGGAAAAATATTCGTATGATTTTTGTTTTATTATTGTTGCTGATCAATCCGAATAAATGACTGGGAAAGTGTGGCGAAAACAATTAGATTTATCAGCGAACTGAATCGATCGGGAATGACGAGTGAAAAAAGAGGATTTAGCAATTTTTATGTGGCACGATTTACGTAGTATTTATAAATACGTTTTGCGGGGCTTGTGGGCCGAACGATAAGAGAACGCAGTTCTATTCAGTCGGTCCTCGTATCCAGAAGACAGCGGAGCGAAGCACGATGAACGTCCGTATATTGACACGTGTTATTGGCTCTGAGATGGGTGAGTTAAAAAATATAGAACAAAAAAAAATCCAAACGAGTTGAAATTTTCGACGAAAAGAAAATGGGAGTATTAATCAAATTTATTTATCGAATAAAGCCAAGAGAGACTTCTCGAAAGTTGGCTTCGTTGGACTCGGCAATATGGGCAGTAGGATGGCGAGAAATATTTTGAAAAAGGTAAATCGATCGATTGTTAGAATTATTATAATCTATAATTAATTTATATAATAATTATAATAATTAATAATTATGATAATCAATATTTATAATAATTAATATTTATAATAATTGATGTTAACAATAATTAATACTTATAATTATTATTATTATAATAATTGATTGAAAATTTAGGGTCATCGAGTGACTGTTTACGATATAAACAAAAATGCAGTTTCGAGTTTGGTTGAGGCTGGAGCTTCCGGTGCTCCGAATCTCCATGCTGTCTCGGAGGATTCCGATGTTATAATTACCATGCTCCCAACTAATCAACACGTTCTTGATTGCTACGTCACTGAAAATGGAATTCTCAGGTTACATAAGAATTAATCAACATTTCGAAATTCGAAAAATTAACTATTTTCTTTTTATTCATTATTTTTGTGGCCTATTGATTTTTTAAATAATTATTCAATTTTTTATTCATTTATTTTTATGTCTGATCCATGAACCAGTGGGGTAAAGAAAAATGTTCTACTGATAGACAGTAGTACGATAAATCCTGCAGTCTCTCAACAAGTGGCAGCTGAAGCGACAAAGAAACAAGCGAATTTTATCGATGGCCCAGTTTCAGGAGGTACACTATTATTTTTTTTCTTTTTTTTTTTTTTATTCCAACGTATCGTTTGTCGTAATGAAATGAAAACGAAAAAATTATCAAGGGGTCAACGCCGCTGCTGACGGAACTCTGACCTTCATGGTCGGAGGCACGGAAGCGAACTTTAACCGCGCCAAACCGATTCTCGAGACTATGGGCTCAAGAGTTTTTCACTGCGGCGATGTCGGCTTGGGACAAGCTGCTAAAATTTGTAACAATATGCTGCTCGCAATAAGCATGATCGGCACCTCTGAAACATTCAATTTGGGATCCAAGTACGTTTATCAATTATCAACCTTTTTGCATACGAAAATGTCACAGTTGTCACGAAATGGTCTCTTTTGTTAGAAACAAGTATTGGAATTTGAAGCTTGGGAGTTTTTAATGAAGAAATGTTTTTTATCATTTTCGTCTACGACCTCCCGTTCGCGAGATATTGGCTGATTTGGCCGGCAGCCAATCCCGAGCGCCGTAACGACGGAGCGTCGCGTGGGGGCCGCTTGATCACGCCCTGAGGATCGAAGCGGATTGGCTCCTTTCTGAATCTGTCGATAACTCCCGAACCGTCGGTCGTAGAGAAAAAGTTCCGAGGACGATTCTCTTCAGAATTTATCGAGCAAACTATTCCGTGAAGCTCGGGCCTATTCTCATTTTCCTGATGATAATTATCGAGCGTATTGAATGATTTTGTTGCGAAATTTCATTTACAGACTGGGACTCGATTCCAAAGTCTTAGCGAGCATTATAAATTCGAGTACAGGAAGATGCTGGTCTTCGGAACAGTACAATCCTGTTCCGGGGATCCTCGACAACGTACCCAGCTCCAACGACTACAAGGTCCCATAAAAAATGAATAAATTTCTCATTTAATAACTAAAAATTGCCAAACAACCACCAGATCAAGTTTGATAAGAGATTATCAATTCGCAGGGAGGTTTTGGAGCTCCCCTCATGACCAAAGATCTGGGACTCGCTCAAGAAGCTGCTACATCTACCGGGGCACCTATTCCATTAGGTTCATTGTGTCATCAATTGTATAGAACTCTTTTAGCGTCCGGATACTCCGAGAAAGACTTCAGTGTCGTTTACCAATTTTTGAGAGGTGGAAATTGATATATTTCATTTTTCAATAAAATCAAACTTTTCAAATTATCCAATTTTTGCTAAAATCTGAAAAAAAAATCGTTAAATAATATTCAAAAGCTGTAATGACTTTTATCTCGCACGTTCGCTCGCTCCGGTCGTCTGAGAGGCGATCAACGAGTATACTCGCTTTCGAAACCACGCGCGCTAGAACTTGGCCGAACTCTCATCACACTCTCATTCACAGAGCTATATAAACCTCAACTATGACCTTTGTTTGTCGTTAGTTCGTGATTGCTCGATTAATTGAAACTTTTGTTCAATCCCAACGTATATTGCAAGATTTGTAGGAAAACATCGATATATCCGCGTTTAGGCGACTAATGCGGGAGCATGTGCTCTACGTTACCGACAGAGCCACTCTGCAACTTCGTTCTCGACTTTTTAATTTAGGTTATATTTATATTCCACAAAAGCTGACGCTTTTGTTCATGAAAATAAGTCCTGCAGTTTTTAATCTCGAAACACTCGTCGCAGCTGATTACACGCGTATGCACAAGATTTTCTGCTTCATCCCATACATGAGCGTTCGCTCACGCGTAAATGTCGAAAAATATAGACGCCGCCGCCAATGGGACGGAGCCACAGAATCAATGAAACGTAAAATGTTGGAAATTGGACGATATTTTTATTTTTTGATGGAAAAAGTGAAAGTATTGTCGCGCTAATGCGAAGCTCGTTACAGAGAAATAATGGTCGGGGAGTTGAAAAAAGCGTGGGAGGATAGGAGAGAGGAGGGCCAATCGGCCGTTGAGAATCGTGGACCAATCGGGATAGTCCACGAAAAAGCTTTTTTTCGTCATATTTACACTCAGCGATAGAGCGCCTCTCGGCTATATTTGGAGAAATATTTAGCTCTACGGGTCTCAGCGTCTCTCGGAGAAAGGGACATTTCTTCGGAGTGAAAAACCTCATTGTGACAGTGTTTCTTTGGGGCTTCGAGGAGCTATAAGTAACAATCAAAATGTGGACTTTTTTCGGTAAGCTTTAACAAAGAACCCTTTTTTATGCTTCGTATGCTTTATCGATTATTTCTTGCCATACAAACCCGCGGAATTTGCGAGTCAGTACAAAAACTTGACACGTTTCTGTCGTCCTTATTACGAGACACCGGTAACCTGTTGAAATGTTGTCTCCTCACATAGATCCATTATTTTTAATGCACAATCCAAAAATCCTCCCCAAAGAGATCATTTTCGGTTAAACCCCATAAAAATGATGCGAATTAAATTCCCCATGCGTTTTTTCGGCCAATTTCGAAACGTCGAATTCTCTTTATATCTTCTCCACCAATATTTCGCTTCACTGGAAAATTGCGTTGGAATGTTGAGTTGTTTGGGAAAAATGACTGAAAAATCTGTCAAAAAATCATTCGATTCTATTTTCTGCCAAATTTCCAATTCGAAACCTGCAAATTGTCTCGAATTTCATTGTTCCTGCAATAAATTCGATCCATTTCATAATTTTATTGAGTTCAGTAAAAAAAAAGCGGAGAAAAATATTTATAAACGTAAGAAAAGTCTTCTTTCTTTCATCTCCCAAGCAAATTTGATTCAATTTCCATTTCCTTCTCCGAATCTTGCCAAAGAAAAAAAAAAACTGTCGACCACCAATGGCGTCGATGGTGCTCGACGCAAAAAAATGATGGAATAATTTCTTATCCAGGTCTTTTGGCGCTGATCGCCGGAGCCAATTGTCTCTACTCGTCGACGTCTGACGTAGTGGACTTGACGCCAAGTAATTTTGACAAAATGGTCTCAAACGGCGAACACATATGGGTCGTAGAATTCTATGCGCCGTGGTGCGGTCACTGTAAACAATTGACGCCCGAGTATGAGAAAGCGGCGGGCGCTCTCAAGGTAAACAAAAAAAGTTTTTTGTTTTTTGTTTATTGCAGCTCAAGAATTTCGCATTAATCGACCGAATCGCTTATTCAGGGCGTCGTAAAAGTCGGCGCGGTGAACGCCGACGAGCACCAATCGCTGGGCTCCCGTTTTGGAGTCAGCGGCTTCCCCACGATAAAGATTTTCTTGCCGGGCAAGAGCAAGCCGGAGGATTACAAAGGCGCGAGAACGGCGCAGGGTCTCGCCGACGCTGCATTGGCGGCGGCGGAGCAAAAGGTGCGCGCGACTTTGGGCGGCGGAAAGAAATCGTCGTCGGACTCAAAGTCCAAAGACTCGAAAGACGTGGTCGTCTTGACGGACGAGAACTTTGACAAGCTGGTGCTCGACTCGGAGGACATGTGGTTGGTAGAGTTTTACGCGCCGTGGTGCGGTCACTGTAAAAATTTGGAGCCGATTTGGGCCAAGGCGGCGTCCGAATTGAAAGGAAAAGTAAAGCTCGGCGCGCTGGACGCAACGATAAACAAAGTCAAAGCGAGTCACTACGAGATCCGCGGTTATCCGACAATAAAATACTTTGCGCCGGGCAAAAAGGACTCGGACTCTGTGGCGGAGTACGACGGAGGCCGCACGACCGACGACATTGTAAATTGGGCTTTGGAAAAAGTGTCGGAGAACATTCCGGCGCCGGAAGTTGTGCAGATCGTTGATGAGGATTCCCTTAAGGCGGCCTGCGCCGAAAAACCTCTTTGCGTCGTCTCCGTCCTGCCCCACATCCTCGACTGCCAATCCGACTGCAGAAACTCTTATCTAGAGACGCTGCGCTCTTTGGCCGACAAGTACAAGAAGAAAATGTGGGGCTGGGTTTGGTCGGAGGCCGGAGCGCAAAACAACGTCGAAGAAGCCCTCGAAATCGGCGGCTTTGGATATCCCGCCCTGGCCGTTGTCAACATGAAAAAACTCAAATATTCGCTCCTCAAGGGCAGCTTCTCCCGGGACGGAATTAACGAGTTCCTACGGGACTTGAGCTACGGACGAGGCGGCACTGCCCCTCTCAAAGGAGCCCAATTACCTAAAATTCATAAAATCACGCCTTGGGACGGCAAGGACGCCGAACCTCCACAGGAAGAGGACATCGATCTGAGCGACGTCGATCTCGACGAGAAAGACGAACTTTAAACTCCCCACCTTTCCGAATAAACTTAACATCCCAAGATTCATGCCATTTCCGAGTTTTTCTCCATGAAATGCAACAGAACATTTTTTTTTTCCTCATTTTTCCGTATTTGTATATTTTTGGTAAAAAAAAATTGAACTTTGTTGCGTTTCGATCATTCCAACGTCCCCTCGCAGAAGCAACTTGACCCAGAGGAGCTGGAAACCAATAAGAAACCGCGAGGAGCCTCTCGCGAGGACTCGTTCTCTCTGTTGCATTTTTCTTCCCCCCTCAAGGTCAGTCCATCGTTTTTTTTTCATTCAACCGACAGTCACAGCTTCTCCGTCATCTCCAATCCCTTGGCCCGAGCGCTGCAGGTCAAAGATTGACGACGTGAAACAAAAAATAGTGAATAACGTTGAATCTTAATGAGAAAAATCGAGAGAGAGAGAGAGAGAGAGAGAGAGACAAAGACATCGATGTGACATTTTTCACAAACAAAAGTGTCGAAACTCTTCCATTACTTTTTACAAAGAGAAACAAACGCCTCGGACCTTTTTTCACATTGACATTACTCTCGTAAATACACGCGTCAGTTGCCAATGCGAAGCCGGAGCTCGAATTTGCAGGAAGGAATCGAAAAATGTTTTTTTGAGGTGAAAATAAATTTTTTCGAATTTTTTGTACAATTTGACGAAATTCTCTGGTTCGAAAGACTCAAATTTGGTCGGGCTTTGCATTGGGAACTTGAGTCCATCGCTGACTAGCCGAATTCCGAAAATTCTCATCAGAATTTCATCCCAATGCATTTTTTTCTAATAAAAATTCGAAATTTCAATGAAAACATTTTTTTTACGATTTTTTGACGAATTTAAATTCGATTAAAAATGAAAATAGAAAAAAACTCGTCCGCACACTCATCCCTCGCAGTTCCAAGCCGATTTGACTAGTCAGCACAACATTTCATTTTTTAAGTCTTCGTCATTCCATTAAAAACCTCAGGACCACACAAAAATTGTATTTTTCTAAACTCTTTTTTTCCGCCACTCAACAGAGACTGTAAATTGGTAGAAAAATAATCGCTACGAAAACAATCAACTGTGAAATACAAAAAATACAATCGCCGAGGAATTTATCGATTTTGTTGTTTTAATAAAAAAAAAAAAAAACCACTCAACATCTGCGGCCAAGTTTATTTAAAATCGTCGAAAAAATCGATCACGCAATTTTTCTGAAAAAATAAATTTCCTTTTTTTTTTTTTTATAATTTTCTCGCCTCCCCCAACGATCTCGTAAATTTTGGTATCGATTTATTCCAAGTCACACTCAAAGAAAATTAAATTGATAGGAGAATCTCGATTGCGACAATTTCCGGTTTTTTATCCAATTTTTCGATGAAATTTTTTAAAAATTTTCATCAGTCAATCGAATTTTGTAATTATTGGAATTTATGATAATTAATTTGGTACACAAGGACAATTATTGTTATTTTTACAATTTAGTAAATTAAAGTTTCATCCGAGAGTTTCTGGATTTGACATTCCTTCGTTCATCTCCTTTTGTGGCATCGCGTCCGGCAGTTGAACTTGGTAAACTGGCTGACTGTCCTCGCTCACCCAAATAGTGCCGTTCTGGGCACATCTTATCGTGTATACCAACCCATGCGCGACTGCTTCCGACCTTCCAATCAAAGGAAATGCGAAGAGTTATGGAATTTTTTAAATGGTGTCGAAATATTGCTAGTACTGCCGAAACGGTTGGAGATAGAGCTAAGCTTCATGAGACCAAATTTAAAGAGTATGAAATTTCCTACAAAAAAGTTCCCCGAGAGATTCTTCTATCTCCGGTAGTTCACTCGTGAGATGCGTTCGAAAAACAACCTCAGTTCGAATATCGTGCGTGCTCGGCGAACGTGGGACGTTTTTCCAGCCGCTCTCGAGACTGAAGTATCGAAGATGGAAAAACTTTCTCAGGAGCTTTCTTGTAGGAAATTTAACGCTCCACAACATTGGTCCTGTACTATTTTTCTCTACCTCTCACCGTTTCGGTCAAAAATGATGATAATTAAAAAAAAAAAATTTAAGCAACATTTTACCTTTGCGGATGAATGTTCGGACAAGTAAAGCTCGAGATTTCAGTGTTTTCGGTATTTTCCGAATCGCTATCAAATTCGTCATCGTCAAAACTTTCCATAACCGGAGTTTCCAAAATTCCGGGGCAAAGAACGATGATTCTGACTCCGGTACGTCGATAATGATACGGTTGCTGAAAAATCAAAATTCGCACAATCCTAAAACTCTAAAAAATAAAGTAAAAATATAAAAAATTAAATTTTCACGAAAACTCACCGAATACGATCGACTGAAACTCACGACCGCGTGTTTCGTCGTCGAATAGACTGGCAACTGTGGACAAGCCTCGAGACCCAAGACCGAGGCGACATTGACAACGATTCCGCCTTTTCCACCATTGTCCCTGCCCATCTGTTGGACAGCCAAAAAAGTTCCACGAACCACAGCCGTCTAGAATGAAAGAAAAAATAAAATTACCAATGAAAACATTTCCACTGACTTTTTTTTCTTTTAAATCTGACATTTCTTTATCGTTCACTCACGACATTGACTTCAATGGCTTTCGAATAGTCGTCTTCGTTGACCACTTGAGCATTATTCACAAGAATATCCAATCCGCCAAGTTTAGTCACGGCGTCCTTGAATACGGCTGAATAATTCGCAAAAATGTTTAAAAAATATAAATTATTTGAAAAAACATCGTAAATATTGATTTTTTGATAAAATTCTCTGGAAAAAGCATTTTTCAATCTGGAAAATTAGAAAAATGAAAAATTCCATTGAAAAAATAACGAGAATAGTTTCAAAAATTAAATTAAATTTATTGATCATGAAAAACATGGAAAATATCAATTTTTGGATAAAAATCATTTGAGAAAAACATTTTGAAGTCTCAAAAATGAGAAAAATGAAAATTTCGTCGAAAAATGGAAGAAAAATCGTTTTGAAAATGGAATTTTCATAATTGATACTCACCATCGAATTCCGCACTTTGGCTGACATTACAAGGCACGAAAACCGTTCTGTTTTGACCGAATTCTGCGTTTAGTTTATCAGCTGCAGATTGTCCAGCGGATTCTCGAATGTCGATCATGACGACGCACTGATGATGTAAATTTCCGAGTTGAAAAAACATCAAATATTTAAAAAAAATGGAAATTTTTTCATTAATTTTTCGATTTTTGAGTAAATCCAAATGATAACTTACTGCTGCGCTATTTCTGAGCAATTCTCGAGTAAAAGCGATTCCCAGGTTGCTAGCAGCGCCCGTGACGATCGCTCGTTTATCTTTTATCTGCATTTTGATCGGCAAAAATTCGTTTCCACCTCGAAAGCCACAAAATCGACGCAATTTTTTATTTTTTTTTTCTCTCTCGTATTTGGAAAATACGAACAAAGAAGAATCGAACGTTCTCGTCTTCTCGTTGATTTCTAGCAAACTGATACGTCGGCTTGTTTGTCGTGGCTTCTTGACCCCCTCGTGGGTCGTGCGAGCATTATCGAGAAAGTGAAGAAATACGAAGAGATCGCGATGCAATTATTTCAGCACCAAATATGAAAAAAGAATTGAATGATTTTTGAGAAAAAAAATAAAAAATTTCTTTTTCAATCTTATTTTTTTTCCGGTCGTAATTTTTGGAAAAAAATACAAAAAAAGTAGAAATTTCTTTTTGTCTCCTTGTGCCTTCTCTTCACCAGAATTTTTTGCACTTTGGCGGCTCGCCGCAATTCGCATGGCACTTGAGTGATGACGCTGCGACCATTGGCTCGAGAGCCATCACGTAATTCTGCCAGGAAAAATTCCATTTATTCGTCATCGAGAAAAATTGATTAAAAAATAAATTCCCCAAAAAATAATTATTCGCGTAATTTTTTCAGGATTATTTAAAAAACTTGGAGAAGGAGAATAAAATTTGTCTGATTTTTTTTGACCTGTTCCTGCTCCTCGTAAATCCGGGGATCGATCGTCTCGCCTTGTTGATCGGGAAAGTGTATTTGCCACGGAATTTCGCGGGTACAGGGCGCTGGCTCGGTCAGCCACGTGGTCCCGCTCGGAGCTCGCGACATCAGGTGAACCAGAGCCTTCCCGATTCGCGATTCTCTGCAAATTTCGTTTGCAAAATAATTCGAAAAATTGAAAAATTATGAAAAATTGGCAAGGACGAGAAATTGTCACGTTGGGGAATGAGAGTCATGTTTTTTTTTATGTTTTATTATTTACGGGGGTGGCTCGGGACTGGCCGATGAAAAATCGTCCGTGCAAGACTTTGAACTGGCATTTGGAAAATCGGGCAAACCGACTTCGGCCAATGGCCTGTGGGACCTCAAAATCGCAAGGATTCTTACTCCAGTTTCTTCCACAGGATACATTTTCTACCGAAAAATAAATAAAAATTGAAGGAATTTGAGACAAATTTTGGAGTCGATGGAAAAATTCGATAAAATTCTTATTAATGGAAAATTTGACATTACGGCTAAATCCATGGTGGTCTCTGCAACCGGCTCCTTATTGAAACAATAAATTGGCACTGGGTCTTCGGGCCAGCCCATGAAACCAACGATGCTCGTACCGTTTATTATTATCCCACCGCTTTTCTCTTCCCCATCGGAGCTCATGTACTTGAGTCCAGCTCTTATCGCCTTTGCTGTTTTGCTCTGGAAAATCGATTTAGACTCGGCGGGACTCATTTTTGGGATTAACCCTCCCCGGATCCCCGGGGCTTTTTCGTCCTGCCACCTTGTGTCGCGTATTTTGGGAGAAAAAAATCCGAAAAAATTCTGGAATTCTCTCCATTGAGTCTACTTTGAAGTTTTCCAGTTTTTGGAGTCGTTTAATATTTTTCTATTTCGATTGAAAACGTTTTAAAAATCGAGATTTTCGATAAAAAGTTGTCTCCTGCTGGGTCAAAAAGACCCACAGGATCCGGGGAGGCTTAAAAAAGTGGCTGATGCGATACCAGTTTGGTGTCATTGATTTCGGAAGGCTTGGGAAGTTCCTTGCAACTTCTCACTCGCGACGAGTAAATTTGTGAATTATTTCGATCGAGATTACTGAAGAGCACGTCAACTTTTTTATACATGCACATTGTCTCCTCGAAGACGCCTGTTCGTGTGTGTGTTTCCAAAGTCCGAATGATACGAATTTTGTAATTTTATGAGCGAGCGATTGAAAAGATAAAAACCTTCTAATTGGCAAAAACTTCGAAGATCGCAACGAATGAATCGCGCTCGATTTTTCCCATAAAAATTGCACAAACTGTGAGCAGCCTGTTTTCCAACTCGTTCGTCGTCGTCAGCCAGGATCACGACCTTGAAAAAAGAACGAAAATTAATTCCCATTTTTCCCGGACCCGGCAGCATTTTTTTAATTCGGAAATTTTTCAAAATCAAAATTCTCACTTGGGCGCCATAAAAAAGAAGCGAATCCGCGGCACTGAGCCCCATGTCCGTCGACCCGCCGAGAACGATGGCCACCTTGCACTCTGGATCGATAAAACGTCCATCTTTTTGGTCGCTGTCTCAAACGTTTAGTAAAAAAATTTTTTTAATTGTCTGGAAAAATGAAAAATCAATATTTCTGTTAATTTTTACTCACCAAACAATTTCTTGAGGCTTGATGACCTTCAAATCATCTTCAACGTCATTTTTCTTGCCCGACCACCATGAGAATTTATTTCGTCCTCGAGATTCAATGCCGGAAGTCGTTCCTAGAGTGTTTGAGGTGAGATTATTGTTTGCGAGTCGGAGGAGGCCCGTGGACCGCCGAATAATTGCATGAAGCATGTTGGATCCTTCAATTTGTCATTTCCATCGAAATTTCGCTGCAAAAACTTCTTTTTTTTTAACTTTATTTCTTTGAAAACGGTGAAGAGGTTAAAGTAGACTGAAAATTTTCACATGACAATTCGGCCTCTCGCGTCTTTCTGATGTTTCGATGAATTTTTTTGAAAATTTAACAAAATCGAGTGAAGAAACGAGAGAGAGAGAGTTTGGAAAAGCTAGGCGTTTTATTGGTTCGCGAAGATACACATGCACGTAGGAATGAGCGAAGAAATCAGTAATTTTTTTCCATGAAGCTAAAGTTCGCAAAATTGGAATGCAACGAAAAATATTAATTTTTATCAACGATTTATTTTGTTTTTTTTTTGCCCGAGGCTACTCGTCCATATATTTCGTACGCCGAAGACGCGTTCGGACGAATAAGTAACGCTGGCTCGTCCGGATAAAGCGTGTCCGGACGAATATTATTCGTTCGATTGCCCGGACGGCTGGCTGTTGCGTTATTACCTTTAAAATGTCGTCAAATTTTTCGAGCTAATATATTTATTTGGGACGAAAAACCGACGAGTCTATCGTCACAATTGATACTGAACATAAAAATTGAACTTTTGGCAAAGAAAAATATGAATGTCGTTGCATTCCAAGGATGCAAACTTGGGCTTGATGTTTTTCCATCGCGAAATGCCGATTTTCTCGCACAAAGTAATGGCACATCATTGATATATAAGATTCGTTAAAAAAAACTGTAAATTTACGAAGAGGGCATTGTGATAAAAATTGTATCTAAAATGGCGTTACACACGTTTTACATGAGATTGATATTTCCCTATGGATGTCCCATGAGGTGGATGATGGATACTGATAGATAAATGTTGATAAGAGCGACGCGTGAATTTTTATTATTTAGCGATTCGATTAACCCTTTGAAGCGGAGCGTAAAAACGCCCGACATTTTTTTCTTTAACTTTCGAATTTGACCTAATGCGTTGTCATTGGGACAACAGCTCGCTTCAGAGGGTTAACAAAAGTCATTTTCTTCTTTTTTTCGTTCTCGAAGCGAGGAATTGTGCGTTTCCGGAAGGATCGCGATCGATTACATATTTTTTTTCTCTACAGACTGTGACATTGATCATTTCTAACGTTTTTCCCCCGGAGGCGTGAAAAGCAACAACGGACGCAGCAACAAGAGCCGCATGTTCGGAATAAATTCGATTGCAGTATTTGGAGGAGCTCTCGAATTCCGCAACAAGAATCCAAAATGAAAAGTAAAGGTCACGAGTGAAAAAGTTGAAATGACCTTCAGATGACCTTGACGTTATTTCTCAAGGTTACGGCTGAAATGCTCTCGGATTCGGCAACCCCAACCGGAGATTCGAAATGGGGCTCACGAACGAAAAACTGTAGTAACCTTCAACTGACCTTGAAGTCGGTACTCAAGGTCAAACCGAGATTATTCGCGTTTTACGTTCGTAGAGCATAAAATGCGAATTTGTGATAACGATTATTTGATAGGACGCGTCGTTCCACGGAAAAAGAGCGTGAAATGTATTTTTTGAAACAGTCCGTAGAGGGTTTACGATTGAAAAAGTTATTGCGGTTATTGCTACGGAAATACGACTTCGCGGGGCTGCAAGGCGTTCTCCACGAGCCAGACACTTCCGCTACGTCCTGTGCGTAATATGTGGATCAGAGCTTTGCCAACGTGCTCGGGTTTCTGTGGGACGTAGGAGGCTGTGTCGCTGTGCCAAGCATCCTCGTAGAGCGGGGAGAGAAGAGTCGTCGGAGCTACGTCTCCTTGAGAACACGTGACGTTTGGACAGAGCGCCATCACCCTCAGACCCGTCAAATTCACGTGATAATCATCCTGGAAAAAGAAAAGACACCGCGGGGTCAAAAAAACCCCATTTAGTTCCAAAATCCGCCACCAGATGGCGCCGGCCCGATGTCTTTCTCGTGGACAGTGCGCACTCCCCAAAAGTATATAGCGGGACATGACTAAATGTTTTTTTTTTACGATTTCAAAATGCACGTTCATTTTCCAACGATCAATACTCACCCCGAACGCTCTGGTCAGACTGACGATCGCACTTTTCGTTGCTGAATATATCGGCAAACTCACGTACGGGGTTATGCCGACGTTGCTTCCGGTATTCACGACCACTCCACCCCTTCCCCCTCGTTCGGCGCTCAAAAATCGTTGAGCCAACAACATCCCTCTTATCACGCCGTTCTGCAAGCCACGTGGAAATTTTCCATTTCATTTTTTATTTTGGGAGGTAAAAAAAATGTTAAAAAAAATCGTACCAGATTGACGTCGACCTCGAGCTCCCAAAATCGGTCGTTCATTATCCCAGCATTGTTTATGACTATGTCGATGTGTCCAAACACCGCAATAGTCGTACGAAATGATTCTGACAAACAATAAAATTATTTTTGTTTTTTATCATTTTTAATTTATTTGCCATTTTTTTTAATTTTCGTACCTTCGAACTGAGGGTAATCGGTCACATCACATTGACAGAATATCACACGATCTTTTCCGTGTTTAGCCGCCAGTGAATTGGCCAGTTTCTCACCCTCAACCCCATTGATGTCACAAATTGAAACCTGGACAAGATTTTTCCGTTTTTTTCCCCAAATCTCTGTTTTTCGGAGATATGGATTTTTTTTTTAATTTCTTACCTTGGCTCCGTGATTCAATAACTCCTCGGTGTATGTGCTCCCGATACCGGAAGCCGCTCCCGTAACCAGAGCCACCCGTCCGGTCAATTCCATGATTTTTCACAATTTTCGAAAATCACTTTTCCCCCTTTTTCCTTTGTTTTATTTTTCTACTGAAAAAACAAAAAAACAAAATTTTTCATCACGAATTTGGTCCAAAAACATCGAACGAAAAATACACTTTCCCGGGTCCTGAGCCGCTGGTTATTTCGACACTTTTATTTGGATTTTAAAATCGAGCTCAATTCACGATCTCAAACTATTCCTAGAAACATTATTTTTACCTGACTATTTTTTCACGCAATTCGCTTCTTCCGCTAGTCTGTTGATCCCGAAAGAACGAGCCGCGAGGGAATGGCCAAACGAAAGTGAATCGACCTTGCGTCGCGGTAAGAAGGGCGCGGGAGGGGTTCGCGAAGGGCGGGTATCGCTGTGTCTCACTTAGACTTTTGGTGGAGCAGTAGCCGCGCGTCGCAGGGAATCGTCTCGTGTTTGTTTTTTTACTCTCGAGGCCGAGGCGATTTTGCCCGAAGGGAAAAATGATTTTCGTAAGCCTAAGGTGTGGCTGTCACGCCGCTGGCCAGCTATATATATATGTACCAGAGAACCTGGCGCTTTTTTATACAATAATAATGTGAGCAGCAGGCGAGCGACCGAGCCACACACAAGTCTTAGGGAAGCTTCGTGTCCATACCACCCACCGACAATCCACCAATACACATTTCCCTGCGATGTACGTACGTGCACATGACTTTATGTACCGCGACGCGCCGCTTTACACACCCCCGAATATCGATTCGCGCCGTTCCGGTCTCCCAGCTACCGTCAAGCTTTATTTTATGACGCGACAAGCCCGCCGGATGTGTATGCGCGGATGTGAGGCCAATTTAGACGCGGGAAAACGGCGAAAAAATGAAGCGACCATGTTCCCGCCAAAATAATGAAAGTCACGTGATTTCTGAATTAAAAACGAGTCTGCACAGTTGTATTGCTTCTAATCTCAAATGCGAAAGGTTTGGGAAGCCATCACTTGGATGGGTGACCGGAAAATCGAATTTTTTCCGCCCCCGCTCTCAAGAAGCGACGGCCGGTTAAGTGGCGCTCTACCATACCGACAACCCCTCAGCCTCGCCGTCATTTTTATTTAATTCTTTTTTGAACACCCGATCGTCCTGTCATCTCTCACTCCATTTTTTCGCATGACAAGTGTGAATTTATTATATTATTTTCGTACTTCGTCTGTCATGGCGACGAAATCATCGCGTTGTTCGAGCCGATATCTTGCGTATACCGGCAGCGGTGGTTCGCGGCGGCATGACTGATCAGTCCGAGCTCAGAAAAATCGGTAGAGCATCGAGAAAAGTGACAGCCTCACAGCTTGGCATTATGGACTGCACAAGCGGGCCCGGTTGTCGTATAAAAGTCAAAAAAATATCTCGAAATCGCGCGACTACGAGCTCACAGAGCACAACAACGACCAGCGTCAATGGATCGCGACTCAAACAGCTGACCGCTCGGAAGAGGCACAACACGAGACCGAGGAAATGCGTTTGTTCCCCGTCCAATTATGCTCTTGTCGAATTTCCTTCCGTCCTATCAGAACTGAGGTAAATAATTTTCAGCAAAAAATCATTCTCGCCCGCCCGGAGATACGTCAATGTTTTTTTTTATTCCCTTGCATGAAAAACCCAATTGTAGGGCAAATCAGCAACTTTGCGATGGAGCTGTCAGGTGCGCTATGGACCAAGTCTTTCCGGTACATCGCGTTATCCTCTCAGCTGTCAGCCCTTATTTCAAGACTTTATTTACAAGTAGTTTGAAAGGTGGAAAGAGTGAGATAAATCAAGTGTCGATAAGCAACGTCAGCGCTGATATATTTCGTCTTATAATTGACTACGCGTATACGGGCACGTGTAACGTAACCTCCGAAAACGTTGAGCAACTGTTGCCGGTTGCTGATCAGTTCGAAGTGTTGGGTGTCGTGCAGCTTTGCTGTAGATTTTTGTTGCAGGAGCTGAGGCCGGACAATTGTCTGGGTAATAAACAAATAAAATCCATTAAATCGCTCGAATCAAATCGTTCGAATAAAGTCCCAAGAAAAATCGTAAGATTTTCCAAATAAATATTTAAAAATTCGATAAATCCAAAATTCCCGCAGGAATTTTCAAGTTTGCTCGCCATTATTTTTGTCGCGACCTCGCGGACAAAGGGCACAAATACATTTGTCACAATTTGAAGCAAATAGTGCTCGAAAGCGAGGAGTTTAAAGACCTCGAGGCCGATGAGTTGGCCGCGATATTACGAGACGACGAATTGAACGTGAGAAACGAAGAGATTGTTTTTGAGGCTATAAAAACTTGGATCGAGTCGGGTCCGAAAGTTCGTGAAAAAAGTTTGTCCAAGCTTCTCGAATGTGTCAGATTCGGCTTGATGAGTTACAAATATTTCACGCACAACGTTCTCGCGTGGAAATCCATCCACGAGACCGACGAGTGTTATGAAAAAATTCTTTCTCCCGCGAATGCGTATCTCGCCGATCAGGAGGAACGCCAAAAAAAAGCCGCGATCGGTCACAACGACATCGACCTCAGAAATCCCCTGACAAGACCAAGAATCCCTTATGAAATTTTATTCGCTGTCGGCGGCTGGATCGCCGAATCACCCACCAGTTTCGTCGAAACTTACGACACGAGGTAATTCCCCGCACCAAATTTATTCAAATTTCCATCAAAATTATGAATTTCATTCAATTTTTCAAATATTTTCATTAATTACTCAAACATTTTTTTTTTTAATAATTACATAATTGAATAATTTTTAATTAATATCAAGTGCAACAATTATCAATTATTGATATAATAATTAACAAAAATAATAATAATGACAAATAAATAGAAAAAATTCGTACAAATAATAAAAAAATGAGAATAATAATAATAATCAATAAAAATTCATAAAAATAATAAATAAAAATAAAACTTTGTAATAATATTTTTTTAAAAAATTATTCTATGTTACAATTCTCATAAATATGAATAAAAATGATGTAACTTGAATCTGATGTTGTAAAATTGATTAGGGCGGACAAATGGTTTTTATCATCAAATACCGATTCAACGCCGCGATCCTATCACGGAATGTGTGCTCTGAACAATCTGATTTACATTATCGGAGGATTCAACGGGAACGAGCATTTCAACACCGTACGTTGTTTCGACCCTGCGAGCAAGGAATGGCGAGAACGAGCTTGCATGTATCACGCTCGTTGTTACGTCAGTGTCTGCACTCATGGTAATTAAAAAAAAAACAACAACAAAAAAATTATTTTTCATTATTATTTTACGAGGCGGTCGATTCGACTTAAGGGTCCCTCAGACCCAGTGTGGAAATAGTGAAAATATTCACGAAAAGATTTGCGTACTCGCAAAGTTTTTCATTAAAATTCATAAGATTCGATCGACTCTACCGAGGGGTCCCTCAGACCCAGTGTGGCATTGATAAAGAAATTTATCTTTTTACACCTGGAAAGATTTACGCCCTCGGAGAATTTTAAATTGAGATTTTACGAGGCAAAGATTCGGTCGATTTTACCGAGGGGTCCCTCAGACCCAGTGTGGTATTGATAAAGAAATTTTTTTTTTTTCAGCTGGAAAGATTTACGCCCTCGGAGGATTTAACGGACGAACAAGAATGAGCTCGGGCGAGCGTTACGATCCGCAAAGAAATCAATGGGAAATGATTCCCTCGATGCATACCCAGCGATCGGACGCCGGGGCAGCATCGCTCAATGAAAAAATTTACATCGTCGGAGGTTTCAACGGTATCCAAATATTTTCCTCGGCCGAGGTTTTCGACGTCGAGGCTAATCAGTGGACTTACATCCGATCGATGTCGGATCCACGCACCGGAGTCTCTCTCGTTGCGTTTCGAAACAGCCTCTACGCTCTCGGAGGTTTCGACGGAACGACCAGACTTTCCTCAGGTTTTCCTCTTTTTACTCGCCAATTTTTTGAACCCTCGAAATTTTGGAAAACAAAATTTATATTTTTTTTCCTGCTCAGGCGAGCGTTACAGTCCGCACGAGGGTGTTTGGCACAGCATTTCCGAAATGTGTTGCCCCCGAAGCAACTTTGCAACCGTCGTCCTCGACGACATGATTTTCGTCGTCGGTGGCTTTAACGGTATTTCCTGAAATTCCCCATAACCATATAATTTCTTTATGCAAAGAATCAATTCCCAACGATCCTCGCTCACCCTAAAATCCTTTGAGAGTGAGGAGAATATTTTTCCCTCCATATTCTGGCTGAATCTTAATTAGCAATGTTAAAAATCCCGGAAATTAATTTTTATGGCAAAAAATCCATTTTTTCGTATAGCCCAGCATGGAGAATGAAATATCAAAAATTCTCGTTACGGAATAGAAACGGGGCATGGTCCCGGCGATTTTTACAATGCAAAATGTAAATTTTCATGAAAACATATTATTTTATTTTGTACGAAAGAAATTTTACTCATTTTTCATGGGAATTTACATTTTGCTCAGTTTACAATAGTTCAAGGTCATTTCCTCTTCATTAAAATCGAAAATTTCCGTCGCCGAATAAAATTTTGACAGTGCAGTACGAAATTTTCATGCAAACGTCAAATTTTATGGGAATTTACATTTTGCTTACTAAGAATTGGCTCATACATTCAAGGTCATTTGCAGTTTCTATTCCGTATCGATAATTTTGAGATTTCAATTATGTGAGCATGGGCAAGTGGGCGTTCAGTCGCGAAATACGAAGCGCAGGAGTGCAGAGACTAAGGGTCATTAGAAATTGAATGAAATTAAAGGTTCGGAGCCGATTGCTTACGTGGAATGTTACGATCCCGAGAGTAACGAGTGGTACGATGCTTCGCCGATGAATTTGAACAGAAGTGCGTTGGGTGCATGTGTGATAGCGGGTTTGGACAACGCGCGAGAGTATTCGTACGTAAACAAGGCCGGGAACAACGTGCGACGTGCAAATTCGAAAAGTCGTTCGAGCAAGAATTCTCGCTATGAAAATTCATCGGAAGGCCGTTACACGGACGAACGCGACGAGCTCGAAGGCCGTTGACGTGTGGGAGAGACGAAAAAAATCGGCCTCACGTTGTCCATCGTTGTCGAGTCGAGAAAACCTGAAAATTTCTCAATTTTATTTGCAATTTTTATTGCCACCAACAAAGGAGCGTGCTCAATTTTTTTTTACCTCCTTTTCCCCCCCCTCCATTTCCTAGGACATCTTTTTTTTTTTAGCTTCTTGTCTCCCGGAGTCTTTTACCCGATCGCCAGGCCGATAGGGCCGTGGCATTTTCGTACAGAAATTTTTATCGATTTTATTTCAAATTCATCAGAGACCCACGTACGACTGGGCTCCGGGGAGCAGCGTGTGCCAGAGGTCGCGAGAATTCTCCCCCATCGCGGAATAAGCGTCAACGAGAAAAATCAAACGATGAATTTTATTTTTTTTCTAACATTTTCCATTTTTCTTTGTTTCTATCGAATTGATGTCGCGCTTGAAAATTGTCGAGATCGTGTACAGACCAATTTTACGAAAAATATAATCAACGAGAAAAACGTCACTCGTGAAAAATTATTTTTTTTTGTAATTTTCATTCAATGTTATCATTTTTATCCAAATTTTTATTTAATTTCATCATTTTTATTCAAATTTTATTTTTTAAATTCAATAAATTGAACAAATTTAAATAGAAAATAGAAAGAATTTTTTTTCGTTGGATTCAACGATTGGGAGGTCGAGGGGATTGAATCGCTGGATTGATGGAAAGCCATGGTAATAATAATTACGATTTCTTTTATTTATCTATCTCACATGTATATATGCATATATATATATATATATATATATATATATATTATATGTATATGTATATGTATATATTGATAGAGTGTTTGGTTTATACATATATACATATACACCTATATAATTATGTATATTGTATACATATTGTTTGACTGCAAACGTTCATTGATGAAATGTTCATTAAAATTCATTTATTCTTCATTAATTATATTATTTGTTTGAAATATTTTTGTAATGTTTTTAAATCTTTGGTGTTTCAACTTGTCAGCGCCGGGTCCGGCAGGGCTCGCTCGGCGAATATCCCTGACACAACCTCGCGGAGCTCGTACTGTATTTTTATTTATTTTTTTTTCTTTTTCTTCGCGCCTCCCACGTTTTCCAGTTTTTTCAAAACTTTCCTTTCGCTTTCTCCCGCACATTTACATTGTGTATTTTTCTTTGCTCTCCTCCTTGAATCGCAAAGTCTTATACGAGCGAGCACACGCTCGGCTCTATTAACTAGAAAATTATTTGTGCCTTAATTTTTAAAATCGTTTTAAAAACCACTTTATTTTCTTTCTTCCATTTTTTTATCGCTTTTTTTTCTTGTCTTCGAAAAAATCGATTCTTGCTCACCGATTGGACTTGACAACTTTACATGATAACGCAATTATTAGTCGTGACGTTGTTGTTGTTTTTTTTTTTTTTTTTTTTTTTTTTTTTTTTTGAGCAAACGATGGGACGACAGTGGAAAAAATTCTTCAATAATTTTCGTCTGTTTTTCTTGTCTCTTAACGCGTTAATCTATGACGTTATACGGAGGATCGGAAAAGCGAAAAACAGATTAAGTAGTGGATCGTTTTTTGGCCATGTTGATTGATTTTTTAATACGAATCTTTGATTCGATTGGAATTGATGAATTAATTTGTTGCTCGATCCAGAGATTCGTCGTTTTTTTGTTTTGTTTATTTATTATTTTATTTTAATTCGGTCGACGTCGGATTTTCTTCGGATTCTTTCAGTCTCTTCTAATTCTACGACAGGGCGATAGAATGATTTTTTGGCCTTTGGAGATCCGGACGATGCAACGAACTCACGAAACTCATTGTTTTTTTTTTGGTTTTTTTTCCTCCCAAAAATCGGCGAACCGATTATTTTTTCTTGCTACTTAATTTTCTTCAATAATTCAACACTTTTTCATGCTCTTTCGCATCCTCAGCGCAATCTCACGTTGAGAAATGAAAATCTTGTGAGCAATCGAGATCTCTATTTGGAGGGACTTTTGTGTGTGTGTGTGTGTGTGTGTGTTTTTTTTTTTTTTCAACTCCTCGTAATTATAACTCCGAACACTTTTTCTTCACATCGTATAAATATATGCACGAAGTATCCTCTGCCGAGTCTCATTTTCAAGGTCAATGCGATTTCCGTTTTTTTCTCAATTTTAAAAATTAAATTTAAAAATTAAACGAATTAATTAATTAATCAACTTATTAACTAATTAATTAACGTATTCATTTATTCTTTAACTAATTAATTAATCAAAATAATGAATCAATTAATAATTTTTTAATTATATTAATTAATTAATTAATTCAAATAACGTCCAATTTGAAGAAAACTCGAAAAGTATTTTTTTTTCTTTAAATCGCGACCTGAATTTCTACAACGACCACATTTTTGCTCGGGCTCGTGTTTGCACACACGAAGAGAAAAATGAAAATGAGAGATTGGGAAGAAAAATGATTTGAAATTTTCGCCTCTGCTCAGAGTCTCTATAAAATGCTGAAAACTTGGCGCGCTCCCTCTTAACAACGACTCGTGCCTCTTCACTCTTTTTCACTGGCAATAATAATAATAATAATTAATAATCGAACATTCTATCACGCTCACGACATTTACCCCAAGGGAACAATTGACATACGTTTCGTAACTTTCCTAATTTTACTCGACGGCGCGCATTAATAAATACATTTTTTTTTTTAATTATTATTATTTTTTTTTTACTCGTACCGCACAATCCGCAAGATTGGCCTTGAAAAATTGAGCCCCGAAGACTACACTGGGTCTGGGGGACCCGGACAACGAAATCTTCGTGGCTCGGGGCTCGACGTTGCTTTTATTTTCTTTTATTTATTCACTATCGTATTATTTTTCTGTTTTTTCTTTCTTTGCGTGACGACGATGAACTTTTTTAAAAATGACTCAGTCGTTGGTTGTTCGTTTTTTGTTCGTTTACGAATAATCGATATTTCAATAATTCGCGATAATTAGAGATTCGGAATAAAATAATATTGATATTTAAAATGTAATGAATTATTTTTCATACACGCAGACGCACGACTAGATCGAGATAATTTAATGAAAATCGGACTCACGCTGCCGACTCGGGAATGAAAAATAAACGAAAGAAAAAAAGTGGGAAATTATTTGATTTTTTTTTTTTTTTTTTTTTTAGGCCGCGACGCTTCGAAGTCGATTGGCATTTTTGTTTCCGCTCGTCAATGCCTTTTGCGTTTGTGGTCTTGCGAAAATAAAATTATTCCAACTTTTATCGCGCGGCGTGGCTTTTCGATTTTCAATTATTCATTTATCCCATTTTTTTATTCCCGTCTATAATAAACCTCGTGCTACCCTGATTTTTGGACCGACTTTTCATCGACAAACACTTTCCTCCGCCTCAACGATTCCCACCGATCCACCCGCTTCATTTTTTCTCAAACATTTCTCCCGATTTTTCCTCATCCTCGCAAATAATAGGCCCCAATTTTTTTCTCGTTTTTTTCTCTCCCCCACGGAGGCGTCGGAGAAACACAGAAATAATTGGAAACGTCGATATTTTCAGTCCTCGCAATCGCATCGTTTTTTTTCTTCTTTTTCTCAATTATTTCTCGCCCCGTCGTACATTTTTTTTTCATCGCGTATCACATTTTTTTCCTTCGCCTCGTCCTCCCCAACCAAACTTAAAAATTCTCCCTCTCTCTCGGCCATTTTTTTTTCTTATCTAAAGTACTTGAGGCCAGCGACCAAAAGGAACTTTTCGATGAAGAGTTCCGAGTCGAGAACGGCGATATGAGCAGCTCTGCCTATTAAGGCGTTCGCGGTCGGCGGCAGAGCGTGATGAACGTCGTATCTTACGAGGCTCACACCGGATGCTGACATTATCGGGTACAGAATGTTGTGAACCATTTCCCGATAAGCTGCACCTGATTTCCGGTTCGAAAAACCGAAAAAACAAATGTCAGCGAATTTTTCTCGAATATTTAACGATAATTGCAACTTTTGACCAATAAAAAGAAAATTTTTACCTTGATCGCTCGGATCCCGAACTGCGGCCTTGCAGAGCTCGATCCTCGCGGAATGAAGCGGAACGTAACGATCCTGAGCGCTACCGCAGAGCAGCACGTGCTTGAATCTTTGCAGATTGCTCCTCTGGCTCAACCGAAACATAAAAGATCGTCTGACCTCTGTCGCGTCCTTCATCGCTAACTGCAGCAGCGATCCAGATTTTTTCCATTTTTGCATGAACCACATGCCTGCAGGAATATCAAAAAAACTTTATCAATTCCTTCGAAAATTATGAAAAATCAGGTAAAATCAAGAAATAATTAAAAAAAAAAAAATGTTAATATCAAAAAGATGAAGAAAATGTTGCAATTTCCTTGATAATGGAAAAATCGAATGAAGAATAATAAAAAATAAAAATAAAATAAATAAGAAAACAAAATAAAAATAATAGAGCGAATAAAAATAAAATGAAGAAATTTAAAAAAAGGTTTAAAAAAATCAGAAAATATAGAGATTCCCTTGATGATGGAGAAATAAAATAAAAAAGTATGAAAATAAAGGAAAAATGTGAAGAAACTAGCAATTTCCTTGATAACGGAGAAAAAAATTATAAATATAAGAATAATGAAGAAAAAAAATATTGATTTTCCGTTTTTTTTTATTATTTTTTCTTTTTTCACCTGCATTGACGAGCCCGCTCGTGTTATAAAGAGTGCCGAGGTGCGGTCCGCTCAAACTGAGAAACGTATGAAGCCTCGGCAACAAGGGCCTCAACGCTGGTCTCGTCAGAGCACTACGAATAATAATAGTTCCTAAGGAATGTCCGATGAAACTGACTTTGGTGGGATTCAGTCCTGACGTTTCGATGTGATGGAGAATTTCCGCGACGAGGCGATCGGTCATTTTGTCAAAATCGGAAAAAGTGTCTCCCTGCAAAATCCCCCGAATTCATTTCGTTCATCTCGTCAACAGCCTCTCTCAATTTTTATATTAAAAAAAAAAAAAATTTCTTAATTTTTTTCTTCTTTTTACCTGATTTCTCTCGGACATTAGAAAATCGAGATGAGCGCCGGCCAGCCCGAGCTCGAGATACGTTTTGACGAGACGCAAGTCCGCCGCGTTGCCGTCGAGACCGTGAACGCAAATAATTAGATGAGCTCCTTCGGGCGAGAACAAACGATACTCGTCGCTGATCGAGAAATACGGAAGCGTCGACGCGAGTGCTGGATAATCGCTGTTTTGTTTGTTTTGTTTTTGAATTCATAGAAAAAGAAAGAAAAAACGGGATATCGATTGTTAGCGGGAGAGCCAAACGGCGAGTGGTTTAAGAGAGTTTGAATTTTCCACATTCCTGGTCAGGCCACGATCTCATCGAATTGAATTTGGAAAAAATGGTTTTTTTTAATTTTTGATCCTCTCGCGGTTTTTGGAGAAGGATGATCGGTTGATCGGGAATGTGGACGAAGTTGCGGCTGGTTTCTAGCTCGCCGGCTTGGAAAATCAACATCGTAAATAATCGGAATTTCCGATCCGAGACGTTGGAAATTGTTAAAAAAATTTTTTTTAAATTGAAAATTATTCGAAAATAAAAAAATTCTTAAAATTTTTTTTTATTCAACGGCGATGAATACTAAAAAAAAAGTCATTTACGCGATTCGCTGATTCGACAGGACACCCCCAGACCCATGTGTGTCTATCCAGGGTTAAAAAATTGAAAAAAAAATGTTTTCCGGTGCTCTCGAAGTTTGGGGGACTCGAGCGTGATTGATGATTTTTTAGGGATAAAATAATTTTGGTAAGCCAGCGAGGTAGAAAGGAGCTCGAAAGAGGCGAAAATAGAATTGGAGAGAAACTTAATAACCTTCCACACCTGTAGATCCTACCGGAGAAGCTCATTTGTCGTTTGAATTCGTCCTTGGATTTTTTAAAGTTAGCAACATCGTCTTGAGTGGATTGTAGTAATTCTTTGCCTTCTTGATAGCAATCGAGGCATAGATCTCTGGGTGGATAAGGATTGTTGTCGTTTCTTGAGTCCCTGGAGTCGCGATTTCTTTGGGGACTGCACGGCGCGGTTTTATTTTGTTTGGGGCTTTTAGCGCGTTTGACAGTTTCGTAAACGTGGTAGAGAGGATTATCGAGCATTTGGGCGGTGGGTGCTGGATCGCGGAATTCCTCAGGAGGCGGAGGTTCGTCCTGGAACATTTTTGGCGGTGGCAATCGAACTTCCTCGTAAGAATGTTCGACGAGGATCGGCTGGCAAGGCGCGGAGGCTTTGCTCTCTTTTCTCGGGCCTATTTTTGCCAATTTCTGTCGCAACTGTTCGCCCGAGACTCGAGCAGCAGCGGCTCGTCGTTGTTCGGAGCTCGAAGTGTCGCCGCTGCTGACCCAGCCGGAACACTCGGACGTCAGGTTTCCGGAACTGGTGCTCGTGGCGGGGCTGCTTGGCCGGGAACACGAGGGAGGACTCGGTGGCTCGATCACAGGCTCCTCCGCGGCGAGAACGTCTTTGCTATCGCGGATTGGCATGCAGGGCAACGAGACGGCGCTCCTGGGAACTACAATTTTGTTTTGTTCGACAGGAACACTGGCGCATCTGAGTCTTTGTTTATTACCGGAAATTTCAATGTTCCCAGAGTCCTCGGAGGCTGGAGAGACTTTATTCTCAGTTGTTTCGAGTTTGACGATTATTTTGTTGTTGTTTTCGACCTGGAGAACGCCCTTGGCGTTTGTAGCTCGATATCTGACTTCCGGTTCGTTGGAACTCCTCGAGCTCTTCCTAGCGCGATCTTTCGTGGGAGCTCCGGGTTGTTGGACGTTCGTAGGCTCCTCGTCCATCGCCGGAGCCGAGTGAGGCCTTCGTCCTTGTTGACCTTGACGATCTCTGCGTACTCGTGGCTCCTGGCGAACTTCCGGTTTGGGAGGATCGATTTTTAAGGCGATTATTTCGTAAACGGGCTCCCGGGGCAAAGATTTCTCCGCTGCGTGTCTCCGGGAGGTTTTCTCACGAGTCCTATCGTAAATATCGTGCGACGAAAAATCGTTTCGTTCGGCGGCAACCGCGTCCAAAAGCCTCTCCGTACTTTTAGGCCTCCGAGGTCTTTCCTCCCGGGAATTTCTGGCTCCGCTGCCAAGTCCGGAGCTCCCGTTGCTCGGTCGATAAAAAAATGTGTCAAGGTGAATATTGTTGAGACCGGAAGTGGCTGTGGCTCTCTCGTCGCCGGGATTATCCTCGGCGAATCCATTGAAAGTTTGTTGGGCCAAGAGGCTGTTCATGGTTTTGCCGAGGGTCCGATATCTCCGGCACTCTAAACTGTTGCTCTGGCATTTGTTGTTGTTATTATTGTTGTTATTGTTGTTGGTTTGTTTTCTGGGGTTTCCGGAGCGGTAAGTGACGCGGTCGAGAGTGGCGGTGCGTAGTGAAGAGTCTTGATTGTCGGGGACGATACCGTTGGAGGATTTGAGTTCATTTTGTCGGTGGCCGGGGCCGATTCTCCGTGGGATGGGAGCGCCGGTTCTTCGGGTCTCGAGAGATCGATTCGCTTCCGGTTCGAGGTTGTGAGGGATGCCGAGGTTGTTGGTCGACCTGGTCGAAGTTGCTCGGTATCCGGGAAAGTATCCGCTCGGTGGAAGCTCCGGAAACATCGCAGCGAGTAAAGAAGTGATGGAAGTTGTTTCTCCGTTGTTGTCCGAGTGTCCTGGCCGTCTGGATCGATATGGTTGAGAATTTTGAGGCCGAGGGACAAGGATCTGCGTGGATTTAGCTCGTGGCAGCGTCGCCAATGGCATCGACGAGTTTATCAAGGAAGGATTCGGTGCGGAGCAAGCTTGTTGGTGTCCCGGTGGAAAAAGAAGAGTCGAGCTGCTGGTGCTCTGTTGAGAGGTTGTTTGAAGCGCGACCGGTGCTGATCTTGGTCCTCGATGAGTTTTTCCCGCGGGCAGAGCGCTATTTCTTTGCGGTGGAATAAAAAGTTGGGTGGACGCTGAACGAGGCAAAGTTTTGGGCAAACTTCGTGGCTGGCTCGGTGCCAAATCGGGACCCAATTGATCGAGGGATTTGCTGTGACGAGCCGGCAACGAGGACGGCACGAGATCGAGCCTGCCCCCTCCCGGACCCGCCCCTGCGCCGCCTCTCAACGGCCCCATCATCCCCGCCAACTCTTGAGCCGCTCCCTCGCTCCGCGGCGACCAAACACTCGCCGGCGTCCTCGACTCGAGGATCGCCGCGATCCCGCAACTACAATCCTCCATGCTCGGCACCGAGTTTCTATGCCGCTGCTGCATCTCCGCGTATTGGTCCTCGAATATCAATGGCAACGTGTGCAAATCCCCATCCAACTCTGGACAATGCACCGGCAACGCCGGCAATGACGCCAAATAACGAGAACGACGCGCTATCTCACTCACCGCCTGATACGATTGATAATTCGCGTCGTAACAACCCGCCGCCGATGTACGCGGATTCTCCAGCACAAAAAAACCCTCCGCGAAACGTTTCACCTGCATTTTTTACAACAAAATTATCCTCAGCTCTCAATTTTTCATATTCAATTAAAAAGTAATTCATTTAATTTTTTCAAAATCAATTATCAATTTTAAATTTTTTTTTTTTTCTTCTAATTAATTATTCATGTCATTTTTTT